>PVIA01017217.1:0-16332 GCA_004024845.1 Tonatia bakeri
ATTCATTCTGCCTTCTGAAACAAAAGACCTCATTTTCCTTTTTTTCTTCTTTGTCCAGAATGTTTATAACCCAATGTTTCCTCACAGTCATTGGATTTTTATGCTTCTCTGAATTCTCTATGATTATGTATTAAAAACTTTATTTCCTTTTGCTGGTTGGCCTCTGTTAATCTGATGATTAGCCCAGCCAAAAAGTTTTAAAGGGTGACAGGGGCAGTATTACTATTTTTAGCCTCCTCATTAGCCAGGATTTCTGAGGCTGCTGGGTTGCAAGTACGGAGATTGGTGAGAAAACAAGTATAGTCACCCAGGTAACAGGTGAGGATAGTTGGAGCAGTGTGAAGAAAGTGTCAGTTTCTGGATTTGTTCTGAGCACCGAGTCAAAGAGTTTTCTGAAGAAGTTAATGTGGGGTGTAAGAAAAAGTGAGGAGTGGCAGAAATACAAAGAGATTAAGAAAAATTCTACAGGAAACCATCCAGGTCAATGATTTGCCTGGGATTACAAGTCTTAAGGCATCCTGAAGTACCTTTGAAATATTAGTTGTCAGGTAATAGTTGGTCAGCAACAATCATGTCCAATGCATCTCTTTCATCCACTACCATACCCCAAGTGCCTCAGACAGTGCCTGATAGATTTGAAGTGTGAGTTCATTATATGTTTACAGAATCTGCAAAGGAATGAATAATGAACAATCAGAATGTCTCCTGAACAACCATACACAATATTTCTTATTTACAAGGAAAATACTGTAGTACCACAGATTTGCCATGAGAACAGGGGGCCGTTATAAGTACATTTGTTGTTGTCATTCACATGAAGACCTCTCTTGAGCATTTGTGCTGTACTCACTTTTGGAAATAAGTTGAACATAAAAGTACTTGAATGATACTGAAACTGAGCAGGCATCCTTGTGGGAGACTTCCTGGTCCCAATTTCTCAACAATGGATATGGGACTAGAGTCTTTCAGCCAATAAGAAGCTCAGCAAAATTTAATTGGAATTAGGGGCATGTAAAAAGAAACAATATCAATGATTAAATAGTAGTTAATTATAGGCAGTTTTACTTCCTTTTACTCAATGTGAATGTCTTTTATTTCTTTTCTTTGTCTGATTGTGGTGGCTAGGAGTTCCTATACTATGTTGACTAGAAGTGTTGAAAGCTCACACCCTTGTCTTGTTCCTGATCTTAGGGGGAAAGCTTTTAGTTTTTACCTATGAGTATGATGGGTATGCGAGTTTCTCCTATATGGCCTTTATTTTGTTGAGGTATGCTTCCTCTACTCCCCCTTTGCTGAGTGTTTTTTTTTTTTTTATCAAAAATGGGTGATGTACTCTAACAAATGCTTTTTAAGCCTATATTGATATGATCATGCAATTTTTGTCTTTCCATTTCTTTCTGTGATATATTCCACTTATTGATTTACAAATATTGTAGCATCCTTGTATTCCTGGGATGAATCCAAAATGATCATGGTGTGTGATCTTTCTATTGTGTTTCTCATTGTGGTTTGCCAATATTTTGTTTAGGAGATTAGCTTCTATGTGCATAGGTAATATTGACCAGTGGTTTTCTTTCTTTGTTGTGACTATATTTGGTTTGCAGATTAGGCTGCTGCTACCCTCATAAAAAGACTTGGGAGTCTTCCTTCTTCTTGAAATTTTTAGAATAGTTTGAGAAGAATAAGTGTAGCTCTTCCTTAAATTTTTTGTGAAATTCCCCCTTTGAAGCTATACTTGTACCTTCATCTCATCAATGATAGAAGAATAAAAAGTAATTTGTGAAGCCTCTGGTGAGAACTACTTAGACAATTACATGCTGATGTCCTCAGTTTGCAGCAAGACCATGCCTTTTAAAAAAATGGAACCACAGTTGCAGACTGGATCTATGCCTCAGGAAACATGGAGAGTCTGAATAGGGGCTCTAATGTGACCAGGTAGCTAGAACTATTCACCGGGACCTGGGTGCTATCACACCCACCAACATAAGGTCAGGTTGGGAGGGTACATTCCATCACAGATTGCAGTGATATATCCTGGGTTAGACAAGGGCAGGTGGCTGAGACCATTGGCATCAACCAATCCAATACAGTGACCTGTTACATAGCTCTTACCTATGGAATCACAGAAAGCTCACTTTGAGGAGTCAGCAAAGAAATAAAAGACTCCCCTCACTCCAAGTTTATTCCAGACCTTAACCCCCACTCTCTCATGTACACACTCTTTTAGTCACCCCCTTACCTGTCACCAGATTTTTATTCATATTTACTCACTTACAGAAAAATTCCCCAAACATGGCTAACTTGTTGACTCAGCTGATGCACATCTTGTACCAGAATTAAATTTGACATTTTACAGCACCCCCAGGCCCTATGAAATCTGTTTCCCCAGACCACACTTTGAGATCCAGCTTCACACATTTCTTCTGTGTCAGAACTGGAGACTGGGCACTCTGGCTCTTAATTGGGATTTTACTCCCAAGACTGGTCTTCATCCTTTGCCTTCCATAGGTTTCATCTCAACCTTTGTTCTCGTCTGACAAATCTCCACTCCAACTTTCTTCCTGACACAAATGTCTCTACTAACTCAGCTCCTCTTATGCATTCATGGTGTTTCTATCTTACAATTTATCTTGACTGTCAACACTCCAACTGCTCACCCTCCACTAGATGCTCAGCTATTTTTCTCTCATATGAAGAATATGCAAAGTACTCCTACAATTCAACATAACAACAGAACTAAATAACCTTATTTAAAATGAACAAAGTCCTTTAATAAACATTTTATGAAGTAAGATATGCAAATGATCAATAAACTCACAAAAGATGCTCATATTCAGTATAATTTGGAAATTGCAAATCACAAAATCCAGGGTCAAAGTGGTTGCCTCTGATGTTGGGTGTGGGTATTGCTGCTGTGCAGGTACAGAGAGAATATTCCCCTGCGTGGTCCCTCTGACTCCTCCAAAGATTTCCTTAGTTAGAATTTGTGAATTTCACCTCTCAGCTAACTTGTTTCTTAAAGAAATAAGGCAGGTCTATGTATCACATGACAAATATATGGTGATCCCAGTGCTCAGAGCTTTAAGTGTTCTTGCTATATCCAAAAAATAATCCAAACTCTCTCAGGATGCTGTTGACTACTGGGGTTTGATCATGGAAATACAGTGAACTGGAAGTCAGAGACCACACCAAACTTCTTCTGGTGCTTCACTGACCAGATGACTGACCTGATGAACAAGGCACTAACTACTTCAGGTTGCACACACGTCCCTCATCCAAAGGAGCTGTGTTTCTGTGAGGCACCATTTCCCAGGCCATCCTACTGAGCCAAATAATCCCTGGGGACCAAGAGCAGGATGTTAAATAGCTGAATACTCAGGCCCCTGGACCAAGAAGTGTGTCTGGATATCCACAATGAGTGTGACTGATATGAGATAGTGAGCCAATAAGTGAAAGCGAGCTGGAAAAGTGAGGGAAAGAGGCAGGAGCTATCTGTGGCAGCAGAACCATGTGTTCTGCCTTTGGTCATTTTATTTATTCCCCCTCTGCTGAGGGCAGGTGAGGACTTGTGCAAATGCAGGAGTTTGGGATGGCAAGTGGGCAGCAGGAAGTTGCCCAAATTCTGACCTTTGTGGACAATTTATGTGTGGTGGTAATGAAATAGCATTTGAGAAAATTAAAATTTTGTATGTAAAGTTATTATTAGTATTTTAGGGCCTGAGACCAGTGCAGAAAAGAACATGTCTCCATAGAGAAGCAAAGCATCTGAGACATGGGGCTCAGCACGTGGAGGCACAGGAGCCTGTTTGTGTGGTTAGAATTTTGAAGAGTCTACATACAAGTTCTAGTCTTTGAAAGATTTCAGTGTAAGAATTCTGGAAGAGGAAAGTGTGTTTGTTAGATGTGCATTATGGCTCTTGCTATACTCAGGGCTAAGAAGGCTGCAGAGGGTCTGTGGACAGAGGGCAATACAGTGTGCATATCCCAGGAAGTAGCAACAAGTTTTTTAGTGAGGCAAATCTCTAGTCTGCTTTTGGAGACTATTTTAGAAGCTCTGTTTTCACTCTGCTTCCAAATATATAAGTAAAAATATTAAGTTAAATGAGTACTTTTTTTCTTTAGAAAAGCAGGCTGTTAATGAAGTAGTGATATTCTGGTTCATGGCTTAAGTAATATAATTTTCAAATTCTATGCTCCTGATATTAGCAACAAACAAAGAAAACCCCAGAGAAATCTTTTCAGTGCCCATCTTTGGTTAATTTGACAAAGAACCAAAAATTTTTGGTTTCTTGGACAAATCTTAATCAGTTTCTTATGCCCAGAGAACACATTTTTTGATGTCATCAACTACAACCACCCAAAATTTTAACTCCAATTATGGTGGAACATAAAATTATTATTTTGTATCTTATATTCATGCTGTAAGTAAAGCCAGTCCCTGCTTCCCTTCTGTTGAACATTCTTTCTGGTATTTGTGACAACACTGCACTTGGCTGTAGAACTCCCTGGGTCTTGGTGTGTGCTCTTTTAGAGTGATCACAGGAGGTTTCTGGCTTCTTTCAGCCACACTAAGGATATCTGCTCCAAACACGAAGAGATCTCCCAGATTTAACCGAAGTTATCTCTCAACAACACTTTTTGAGGTTTCTTACTAGTTTTTTTACTTTTACGCATTATTTGACTCAAGGTCTTCCCTTTTAGAAGAAGAAGATTCAGTTACTTTCTTTCACATTCATCAACACACACACACACACGTGCGCGCGCGCACACACACACACAGACATAGACATACTTCTTTCTACTTTGTCTCTTCAATATTTTTCTAAAGACCAAAATTTTGTATAGATCCTATTGTATAGGTTTAATGTTATTCATATTCGAGACAAATAACTCTCATTTCCTTAAATTTGAATTTCCAAAGTATATCACAAATGAAGAATTTCCTTCTCTGAGCAACATATGTGTGGGAAATGTGGTTCTGCTCATTAGACAAAAATAATGATTAAAAGAAAAAGAGTAGAAAAAAGCCAAAATTCTCCATATTCTTTTACACCTCTCCCAAGTTGCCTTGCATTGGGTCTACCCTCTGTTGGTCCCATTACAAATGGCACATCCCAATTGGTGAAACCATTATTTTTAACCTAGGGTCACTCTTAGGGGCAGAACCAGGAAAAGTATTATCAAGTTAATATGCAAGTTTCTTTGTTCAAATTTCAAAACAATTTCAGGATTGTGGAAGTGGAGCATTAAACCTACAGCAGGTTCTTCTAAGCGACTGCACAGATTGTGAGCCCATGAAGCTGGTCCTCCCTAGCAGGGCCAGGTGCATGAGTTCATTCCCAAGTGATTTCCATGAGAAACTCAGTCATAAAATACTTACAAACCTGCAGTTAGTGTTATTTGTAATGGTGCACTGATGGATCACTGACAGGGAATGCTGCGGATGGCTCATTGACACACAAGAAATGAACATACACAGAAACAGGCAATTTTCTGTGGAGAAGTAGGGATGGAGGGGCCAATCTCCAAGTGGAAAGCACCTTGGCCACCCTCGCTAGGGGAGGGCGCTTTAGCCACCCTCTCTGGGGTAGGGCATGCATTCTCCTGTCCCAGCAGGCTTTTTATTGGGTTCGTTTGTACAAGAATTCAGGTAAAGCTCATTACTCATTGCAGGGAAGTAAGGATCAAATAAATATGAACTCTGAGAGCCTACTTTGAGTCAGGGTCAAAGAGCTGTAAAACTTTGAGGAACAAACTTACTTTCTCATTGGACCCTTCTCATTCAATTGAGAGCATTCTAAACAAAGCAGGTTTCACAGGATTTTACATATTCTTTCTTAGGCCTGATCACCCGGGGAACCCACCCTTTCTAGTACAGGGCTGCACCATCCTGCCATTGTTTCAGGCTTAGGTGGAGCAAGGGGAACTAAGGCAACCAAGAGATAAGGAGATTTTCATGGATGGAATGAGCACTCAGGCTTTGTGAAAGCTGAGGGGTGAGGGTCCATCACCCCCTTTTGCCGTAGCCCCCAAAGTCCTTCCTTGGGGGTCTCCCACGTGATCGTGCCTGTCTTAGGTCATTCCCCCCTTGGAGAATCTTACCCGTCATTGGCTAACCGACCAAGCATCGGGGTTCAGGCAGGGTGAAGTAAAAAGGAGCAGAAGCAGTGCTCCTGCCAGGGAGATAAACTTTTATCTCCTTACTGGCTTATGGTTCCAAGGTCGTTCCCTCAGTCTTAGCCTAGGCAGGGGTTACAGCTTCTGATACCAGGCAGGGTGGTTCCCAACAGTGCACACCAGAGGATTCCCACTATGGAGGAGCAATATGTCAGTTTTTCTAAATGCCTTAGAAGACATGGGTGCTCTGAATGGTGGATGTGGGTGACTGCCAATGTTGATGCTCTCAAACAATGGCATCAGTGATGACAGTGATGCCAACAACAGAATCAGCTACCATTCCTGCCAGAGCAAATGTCTTCCCTCAGTGGCCACAGATACAAACCATTGTTCTACAGAGATTGAGCTTGCTGTCCCTGAGACATATGCTGCCTGCCCGTTTAAAACCTTCTATGTGGTATATATGGACTGGTTGTTCTGGGACTATGAGATGCACAGACACCAGATGTCCTCTTGGCTGTCAGGCAGCCAAGAAGTGTGAAGCTGCAAGCAGTAGAGTGTGTGGGAAGCCACTTCCCAGGTGATCCTCGGCACCTCTTCTGATTCCTGTTGGTTATGAAACATTGTTTACCAAAGCTCTCAATACAGAAATCCAGCCGTAGAAGGGATTTTCTGGAGCCCAGCCACAGCTGATATGCTCCAATTAGCACCACTTGATGACTCTTCCCCTGATCATGGGATCCTCTGTATAAAGGTGGTTCTTGTGCTTTGAAAGTATTGCATGAATTAATATTTAATGTGAGATTATTGTTTCTTTTCTCATGTTATGAGGTTTTTAAATAAGAAGTCAGGTAAAAAATGTAATAAGGCTTTTGTAAGAACCTGCTCCCCACCTCCATTTTCACTCTGAGAGAGAATAGGGCCACCATCCAGCAAAGCCATGCTTTTCTCAGTAGCCTTGTGTGTGCCACAGTGACCAAGGATGTGTTCAGGCTGATGGAGGAACCAGGAGCAGGAATGTGGTGGTTGTGGGGCAGGAAGCTGTGTTTCAATCCTGATTTTAGGTGGGTCAGCTAGAGGTAGCAAAACCACTAGGCACTCCCACCATGTGTGAAGGAGGAGCAACTGACATCTGAATAGTTGGTGGTGTGTTGCCTCCCCCAAATGTGAGTGGTATATTTTTTAAAAAAGAAATACTGAGACACAAAAAATTAAACTTTTTTCATATTGCACATATCATGCTCATTTTTTGAGTACCTACATTTTTTCATGTATTCCAGACACTGTACTAAGCCCTTATAAATTTTATCTTATTTAGTCTTTCCAACACCCCTATCAATTTATACTATTAATACTTCCAGTTTTGGATGAAGGCTAATTGGACAAAAGACCACAGAAACATCAAGTAAGGGAGATGGGGAGACTGAAAGCTAGCTGTTCTAGTCTGAGTCCCTAAAACGCACAGTTCTCCAAGTTATTTATTTACAGTGTGTCTTTCTCTTGAGTAGATCCTAATTTCCTGGGGGGGGGGGCAGACTGAGTGTTATTTGGGTTTCGATACCTGTGGTAAACCAGATATGATAAATGAGTTTCAGCCTGGCAAACATGTAGTGTTTGAATCCTGCATAAGAAAAGATCACTTCTGGTTATGGGAGCAGCATGAGCTAGAGTCTGGCATTGGAGTTAGATGTGCTTCTTGGGGTTGGTGATGTGGGCATAGCAAAGGATATCTAGGAGTGGGGCAGCCGATGCTTGTAGGGGTACACACTTGAATTCACTGGGAGTACACCAGGGAGTACTCTGCACTCCCAGGAAGGACATGTGAGTGTTATGCAGTAGCCAGTGGGGACAGGGACATGTGAGTGTTATGCAGTAGCCAGTAGAGGAAAGACATTAAAAAGAGAAACTATTGGATAGTAAAATAGTGACAGGAATACACAGTACAGCATGACATGTACAGGCAATAATATTGTAATAACTGTGTTTGCTTATAGGTTTCATCCTAGACTTGTCAGGGGATCAGTTCATAAGTTTTATCAATGTCTTACCACTACACTGTACACCTAAAACTCCTTAATGTCATCTTTAATGGTTTGAACTCTAGGCTTTCTTGCTAGAAATGATCAAAAGGGCAAGTTTTCTAAATGCCTTAGTAGACACATGGGCTTTGAATGGTGGAAGTGAATGCCTATTAATGTTGATACTTTTCAGACAATGACATTAGTGATACCAGTGACACCAGGGGAAAGATCAGCTGCAAGGGAGGGCAGTCTATGCAAAGCATTACATCCAAATCTGTGACCATTCAGGGACCTGCCACACAGTCTGGGCTCTGCTGGGCATACCCTCCAGAGTACAAGACATGTTGTTGTGTTTCTATCTCCATTCCGTTAATGTTAGAAGAATGAAAGGTGCTTTATGAACCCTCTGGTTTGACCTGACAATAAAATGTCATTCAGAATTTAGGGCTTCAGGGCAAGGCTATTACTTCTACAGCAATATTGCAATAGCTCCTTACTGGCTTTTAACTCCCAGAGGAGTTAGATTCTCTAAATATGGGCGGCAATGTGACAAGGTAGCCAGACCCCCTCAGATTTGAGTTCTATTGCATGCACAGATGTTAAGGTCAAGTAGGAAAAGCAGTGTCCATCACAAATAGAAGTGATAGATCTGGATTAGACAAGGGCAGGTGACTCAGACTATTAACACCCACTGCTTCAGCAAAGGACCTGTCACACAGCTTTGACCATGGATCACAGGAAGTTCACTGTCTCTTTCAACAAAGGAATCAATATCTCTACTCTGAGTTCATTCTGGCCCTCAATTCCAATTCCCAACCACACACACCATCACATCAGCCACTATTTTTGCCTCTACCCAGGCACCTAGTCAACCTATTAATGCACAAATCTCCTAAAACATGACTTACTTGTTGACTCAGGTGATGGGATTCAGCTTCTTGACTCAGCTCATGTTACGGGATTGAGCTTTAGTCATTCCCAATTCTCTAAGGCCATGTGGAAACGGTGGTCCTCAGACCAAACTTTGAGAGCCTGCTCCATATATTTCCACTCAGTCAGAGTAGAAACTGGCCACTATTGACCTTCAATCTTGTCCTCATCCATGAGCCTGCCCTGCACTTACCACCTTTGCCAGTCTTCATTGCAACCCCTCTTCTAGTCTGAATACCACACACTCCAATTCCCTTCCTGACTAAAATTTCTGTGTTCATGTTGTCCCCAATCTTACAAACCTTCATGGCTCCCCGGAATCCTAGTCCCCATCAGGATGCTCATCTCATCTCTTTCTTGATTCTTATCCCATATCTCCTGTTTCATATTTGTTGCCCAATACATCTGATTTTCCCTCTTATACTAATCTTAGAACAGTAACCTGAGTTTTCAAAATCTTACTCTTTTTGCTAACCTTGTGTCTCTCTCCACATACCCATCCTAGTCTGGGAGAATGGCTCCCCTCTGTTAACTGCACCAGCTCCAGTGGCCCCTCCCTCATTAGTTAGGTCAGCCCTTACTTGTATGCCTCAGCCCCATCCTGAGCTTCTTTAATTAACAAAACCCTCCTCCATTACCTTCTTAAGCCCTCTTTAATCCATACAATGCCTAATACCCAAAACCCATATGCTTTATACTTTCTCATCAGGACTCTGAGCTGATCCTATTTTTTTGGCACCCCTGTATGCAAACCTCTGCTTACTGACAATCCACCTCTGACCAGAGGATTCAGTCCAATGCCTCAGAGGAACCAAGTAGGGATAAATTGTAGACCAGAAAAGAGATTTTTTCCCCATTTCCAAACTTCTGATTGTTGACACTAAAGGTGGAGGTGTGGATGCCGTAAACGTAACAAAGAAATCAAAGAAAAATACATTGATTTGTGCCCCGAGTTCCAGGTCATGGGAGGCACAAAACAGGGTCTCCCAGTACAAGCCTGTTGGGGCTGATGTCACAGGGACCTGCATGTTTACTAGGCTTTCTAGGGTTCATGACAGAATAATTTTCAAGCCTCTGTAAGGTTTTCCTTGAAGGTGAGTGAAAATGTATGTACAATGGAAACATTATTGATGGGCAGGCCAGTACAGAGTTTCAGAGGTTCACACCTGCCCTTTCTATCAGATTCTAAGACAAAGGCCACTTCAAGGCAAACTCATCCTGAGAGAAATCTGGGCAGTCAGATCATCTTTGGCTGGGGAAACCAATTCAGAAGGAAGGTAGGACGACTGAAAACAGTTGCCTGGAAAATTGCAGCCAGATTTTAAAATATTGAATGATTTGAAAACAAGGTAAGGATGGGCACTGTGAGCGAGGCAAACAGATCTGCTAATTACAAGGAGATACTGTCAGAGTGAAACATGCATGAAACAAATTTAAAGAGAAAAGAGAGACTTTCTTAAAGACCATGTGTTAGTTTAGTGAGCCAGAATGCAACACCGTTGAAAGAGAAGGCTAAGAAGATTTTAAAAACAAGAGAAAGAATCAAAGACACTTCTGTTTGCTATTTGGCTTTACACAAAAGAAATGTAAAGACAAGCATTTTATGAAATCCCCCCAGTTTGTCTTTTCACCTGATGCTTTCAAAGATCCTCACACAAGTTAATCTTGTACTCTCCCAGAGAGATGAGACACAGTCACCAAGAGGATTAATTTTGAAGTCAGGAGCTGATGCCAATCCTGGTCAGCAGAATCCATGTGTGTTGTGGCTCCTATGAACAAATACACATGGACTACAGAAATCCTGTGGAGAAAATGGATGGCACGGCCACTCTCTGAGTGAGAGAGATGGCCCAGTCTCCCACCTGGACAGGCTTTTATTGCTTTTCTCTGTACATTATATTGAGGATGGTCCTTAATTATTATGCACAGGTTCGCTGTAGGTGATTACCTTTTACATATAAAGAAGGAAAGAATGTTGCCAATTACTTTGAAGAGAAAGATGTTACAGATCAGAGGGAAAAGTGGTTGAACTGGTTACACTCCATACTTGGGAGGTTTAGCTCAGATTTTAGGAAGTTACAGTAAGCACTTGCTGCCTCAATTCAGGGTGAGGGAGTTTCAGCAAAAGCAAGCCTCATAGTGGCCTAGGTACAATGCAGGCCTGATTCACCATGGAAAACCTATCCATTGGCTGTGGCTCCTGTGTGCCAGACCTCGCTTCCATCAGGTCTTTCTGAGTGGGAGCTGGGCTACAACCCAAGCCACATGAAATGGCTCCCTACAAGGGGCATATGCCCTTGAGACAGATACACTCTGAATCATAACACTGGCAAGAGGATTTTAAGGAGAACTTGTGTATTTCAAATGGGCAATACAAGAATCTGAAATTACAAATTTCAATTCTATTTCTGAAGAAAATGCTCTAAAACTGTGGAGGTCAGAGGCCTGCAATCAGGAAGAATCTGAGTAAGCATCAGTGAGTCTAAGGAACATAAAGGCCTCTGGTTCATAACAAAACTGCTTTCTGCACAGTGGAGGGAAACACAACTACAACACTTTCAGCCAAGACCCAGTTTTCATCTCCATCAGCTATTGCAATTTATAGAGGTTCAAAACAACTGCGAGTTCTGGAATAGAGCCATAATCTGATCTCACAGAAAGCTGTGCTTCTGGAGATTTCCATTTACACACTACATTTTTCTCTACAGTAACATTCCCTGTCTTCAAACATAATCCCTAAGGAAGAAATGTATACTTGATCCTACAACATAGTAGGAGTCACCTGATTTGACCCCATTAGTTACCTAAGAGCAGAGGAACTGACTTTCACCACTTGGTTTGCTCTGATGAAGGTTTTTCTACAGAACACCTGGTAAGAGTTTTGTTACTTGAGGTTAAGGAGCTTCACCCTCACACTTCACCTGCAGTCTCTCTAGCTTTGAGTGCTGTACTCTTCAGGAGATACCAAAAGACCAGGATGTCAACTTTAGCTCCATAAACTATGGGTTCATTCCTAATTCCATGGGAATTGGTCTGAACTAGGACATTGGAGCTAAAGTCCTAGGTTTATTACCAAAGTTAGCAATTATAACTTATTAACAGAAAGAACAGAAATGGACTAAACTAATCAGATAGTTTTATTGACATATAAATAATAATACTGGAGACTTTCGAAATCATTTGAAAGCCATCTAAGAGAAAGACTAAGATCAGTGTTGCTACTTACATGGGTGTCCTCTTGTCCATTCCCATTGTCTACAATTGCAACCAGATGCCTCTTCATGTTTGCATGGAGAAGTGACAGAGCTCAGATTCTGTGAGCTCATCACCTGCTCCCATTGATTATCACAGGACCTCTGCTCATTCTTTGAGGGACACAATGTTAATTCCACTGTGGACATGGTACAAATGAGACCAAACCAAGGCAGGGGTTGGTTTTAAATGTGACCTTAAGTTAACAGTAATGGCAATGTCAGCTCACATTTTTTAGTGTTTATTGACTTAATATAAATCTTTTAAGAACTATTCACCTGCAGACAAATATATTATAATAGTGCAAAGAAACTTAATTTAGAATTCAATACCACAGAGGAGGAAACAAGGGTTACCAATATAGCACAATTAGTAGAATTGGTGGACTTTCAAGCCTCATGATTAAGTTTGATGCTTTACATTTGTAAAGCCCAGCATCTTCCCTCTTGACTGGGTCTATGATGAGTCTTCTGCCATCCGCGGTCAGCTTCATTCTCTCTGTGAACTGCAGATCCATGCCATTGAACAACCACTGAATGGAGAGTCCATTTGTGTAGCAGGTCAAGACCACATAATCTTTATCCTCTCTGACCCAATAGCTGCTAGCTAGGATGATGGGCACTCTCAGAGGCTCTGGGGAGAAACAGAGAATGTGAATCTTTGAGAATGTGCTTGAGACATGGAGCCATGCTGCTTCCTCAGAGATCTCCACCACTCACAGTCCACAGTGAGCTATGTAAAGGTCACCAGAGTATGGTCCTGACATTTGCAGAAAGAAAATTGTCTAAGTTCTGGTGACAGTATATAAAGTGAAAGCTGCACCTCCTCTTTGAGCCCATATAGCCTCAGTTGGATTCTATACCTGTTCCCTCACACTTCTCTGTAGTAGCAGCACATGAAACCCCTTCCCAGTGCATATGGCTCATAACCTCATCATCATCAGGTACAATTTTTCTCTCGTGAGTTTTATTGATCTTGTCCTAGTACTTTTTTCACAAAACATTACAAAACATCAGGTTCTACTTCTTAAGGAAACATTTATATACTTTTGGGAAGGCAAGCTTAGTACATTTGACCATCACTGGGGTCAAGGGACTTTTACAGCAAGTGGAAAAAGCATTAAGTTTTTGTTAAAAACATTTATTAGGCATTAAGGATGGCCCAATCAGTACCTATCAATAATAACCTTAAATGTAAATGGATTAAGTGCTCCAATCAAAAGACATAGAATAGCTGAATGGATAAGAAAACATGACCCACACATATGCTGCCTACAAGAGACCCACCCCAGGATAAAAGACCTGCAAAGGCTGAAAGTGAAGGTCTGGAAACAAATTTTCCAAGCAAATGGAAAGGGGAAAAAAGCCGGGGTAGCAATACTCATTTCAGACAAAATAAACTTCAAAGAAAGGGCCATAAAGAGAGACCCAGAAGGTCACTTCATAATACTCAAGGGAAGAATCCACCAAGAAGACATAAATATTGTAAATATATATGCACCCAACATAGGTGCACCCAAGTACATAAAGAAAATCCTAGAGGACTTCAAGAAAGATATTGACAGCAACACAATTATAGTGGAGGATTTTAACACCCCACTATCAAAAATGGACAGATCTTCCAAACAAAATATCAACAAAGATATCGTGGCATTGAACAATACCCTAGATGAAATGGACTTGACTGATATATTCAGAGCCCTCCATTCCAAAGAAGCCAAATACACATTCTTTTCAAATGTACATGGGATATTTTCAAAGACAAACCACATGATAGGACACAAAACAAGTCTCAACAAGGTCAAGAAAATCGAAATCATACCAAGCATTTTCTTGGATCACAAGAGACTAAAACTAGAAACCAACTCCAAGGAAAAAAACCCAAAACACTCAAAATCATGGAGATTAAGTAGCATGCTACTAAACAATGAATGGGTCAAGGATGAAATTAGGGAAGAAATCAAAAGGTTTCTGGAAACAAGTGAAAATGAACTTACAACAACCCAAAACTTATGGGACACAGCAAAGGCAGTATTGAGAGGGAAGTTCATAGCGATACAGGCATACCTAATAAAGATAGAAATATTTCAAACAAACAACCTAACCCTACATATACAAGAACTAGAGGAAAAACAACAAAGCAAGTTGTTGGAAGGAAACAACTTGCCAAGAGCAAGTAGAAGGAAGGAAATAACCAAGATCAGAGCAGAATTAAATGACATAGAGACTAAAAGCACAATTATAAGGATCAATGAATCCAGGAGCTGGTTCTTTGAAAAGACAAACAAAATTGACAAGCCTTTAAGCAGACTCATCAAGAAGAAAAAGAGAGAAGACCCAAATAAACACAATCAGAAATGAAAGAGGAGAGATTACAACTGATACCACAGAAATACAAAGAATTGTAAGAAATTACTACGAAGAACTGTATGCCAAGAAATTGGAAAACCTAGATGAAATGGACAGATTTCTAGAAAAGCATAATCTTCCAAAAATCAATGAAAAAGAAGCAGAAAATCTGAACAAACCAGTAACAGCAAAAGAAATTGAAGCAGTAATTAAAAAACTCCCTATACACAAAAGCCCTGGACCAGATGGTTTCACAGGAGAATTCTACAAAGCATTTAAGAAAGAACTAACCCCTATCCTGCACAGACTATTCCAAAAAATCTAAAAAGGTGGAAGACTCCCAAACTCTTTCTATGAGGCCAACATCATCCTAACTCCAAAACTAGATAAAGACACAACGAAGAAAGAATACTTCAGGCCAATATCTCTGATGAACATTGATGCTAAAATCCTCAACAAAATACTGGCAAACTGCATCCAACATTACATTAAAAAGATCATCCACCATGACCAAGTGGGTTTCATCCCAGGCATGCAAGGATGGTTCAATATTCGCAAATCAATAAATGTAACACATCACATAAACAAAAGCAAAGACAAAAATCACATGATCATATCAATAGATGCAGAAAAAGCATTTGATAAAGTACAGCACCCGTTTATGATAAAAACACTCAGCAAAGTGGGAATAGAGGGACCATTCCTCAACATAACAAAGGCCATATATGACAGACCTACAGCCAGCATCATACTCAATGGGCAAAAACTACAATCTTTTCCACTAAGAACAGGAACAAGACAAGGTTGTCCACTTTCACCACTTTTATTCAATATAGTATTGGATGTTTTAGCCACAGCAATCAGACAAGAAAAGGAAATAAAAGGCATCCAAATTGGAAGGAGACACTTTGGAGAAGTGTCTGTTCAAGTCCTAAACAAAACTGTCATTGTTTGCAGATGACATGATAGTGTACATAGAAAATCCTATAGGCCCCACCAAAAAACTGCTTGACCTAATAAACAAATTTGGCAAAACAGTAGGATACATAGTCAATATCCAAAAATCAAAGGCATTTCTGTACACCACCAATAAAACAGCAGAAGCAGAAATCAAGGAAAAAATCCCATTTGAAATAGCAAAAAGAAAAATAAAATACCTAGGAATAAACCTAACCAAAGAGGTAAAAGACCTGTATTCAGAAAACTATATACCACTGAGGAAAGAAATCAAGGAAGACACAAACAAATGGAAACATATACCATGTTCATGGATTGGAAGAATTAATATTAAAATGCCCATACTACCCAAAGCAATTTACACATTCAACGGAATACCTATTAAAGTACCAATGGCTTATTTCACAGACATAGAATAAGCACTTCAAAAATTTATATGGAACCATAAACAACCCCAAATATCTACTGCAATTTTGAGAAAGAAGAGTAAAGTAGGAGGGATCACAATACCTGACACTAAACTATACTGCAAGGCCACTGTAATCAAAACAGCCTGGTACTGGCATAAAAACAGGCACATGGACCAATGTAACAGAACAGAGAGCCCAGAAATAAATCCATCTTTATGGACAATTGATATTTGACAAAGGAGGCAGCAACATAAAATGGAGTAAAAATAGCCTCTTCAACAAATGGTGCTGGGAGAA
>PVIA01017218.1:0-16343 GCA_004024845.1 Tonatia bakeri
GGGCTTGAATGGGAGTAAGGGGGAGAAAACTGTACTTGAACATTCATTTAAATAAAAAAATACACACACACACACACACACAAAATACACATGGACAAAACCAAGGGGGAGGGTGGAAACAAGGGAGAGAGGTGGGTTTGGAGGGGGTAGGGGGAGAGGTGGGGAGAAAATGCAGATAACTCTAATTGAATAACAATAAAATAGTTCAAAAAATTTTTTAAAGGTGCTGAAAATTCTCATAGAAAATGAGGATATTAACAGCAATTTGGAAATTGAGTGTATTAATTGTAACTGTAAAATATTTGGATGAAAAAGGGGTTCAAGGAAAGTAACCTCACAGGATAATCTGATCACAAATTCCTAACTGGGTAGTCATATCCCACACATATGACTTCTTTAATAAGACATTTATCTTTACATTAAGCAATTCCTGTCCACTCTTTCTGTACGTGTAGGTTGACATACTTTTGAAATAGCACATTTTGCTGTATGTAGTGATTTTCCCCCCAATTTCTGAGGGAAAAACAAGAATGTGCATTATACATGAGTAGTACCAGAAATACCTTGTATCTGTTCTCGTGTTTTGTAATTATTTGTTACATAAAATTTCTTGTACCATAATATATTCAAAAATAAATGCTAAAATCTTTTATAATGCAAAAAAACAAGTATCTAAATATAAATGAATTAAAAATTGAATTAAAAAATTAAAACAAAAGTTTTTTGTTTTTTCTTGGAGGTTTGGTCCAAAGACATGAGTGCCCATTAAACACAGCAAAATACAGTACCTCTTTTTAGAACCCTCCTTGCAATGCATGAACCACCCATTCAGACTCCTCCTTCTAAAATATAGCCATCTTCAAGAAAGCAAATAATAATGTAATCTAATTCCTGCCTTGCTTTCTCCTATCTTCCTGTAATTATCTTTAGGTTCCCTCCTTAATTTCATATGCTTAAAAGAAACTGAAAAAAGAGAACTGTTATTCTCTGGAGCATTTGAGATGTTGCTCCGTGGCATATCATCAGATTGGCTTAAATACAGTCGTAAAAATTCTCTATAGATTTGGACATTTGTTTTAATGTCTTCCACTGTGATGTTGTTCTCTCCCTCTTACTCCCCTAATGGAGTGAGAGAAGAACAATCATCAATAGCAAATGGCAGTTACTGAAGCAACACCAAGAACCGACTGACTTCATGTTCAGGAGGGAACACTATCTCCACCTTGTGGTTTTAGGTGCTCTACACGTTCAGAGAAACTTCTCCAGTAACAAACTATAGAAATGATCCTCAAAGTATAGTCTTAGATTTGGACATTTCTTACACTGACAAAGATCATTTTAACAAATAAGAATGTATACAACTTGAGTATTCTCCTAAGGAAAAACAAAAAGAACATTTATTCCATGGACACCACTATCACTGCAAACAATTTACTCCTTTCTGAAATTGCTTCTAAGTCAGTTTTATTAGTCATAGAAGGAAAATTATAAGAAAATTCATAGTCATGTTATTGAAAACTTGGTTTTTCTCACTGACACAGTAAAGAATTAAAGATCAGCAAGACAAAAATTGAATGAGTAAAGTTTTATTTGTATATTTTCAAGGGAGAGAATAGGCCTGCTGAGGGTGGTGAGAAGGACTTAGCATAGAAGCAACAGGAGAGACTAGGCTGGGCTGCTTTAGCTCACTGGGAAGCCAGAGAAAAGGGGCCTTAGGGACAGGTTCAAGGGATTAGCCTGGACAAGCTGCCACTTTACCATTGCCTTAGGCAATGGTATCCAACACTCAACCTGCAGGCTCCATGCAGCCCAGAATGGCTATGAATGCAACCCAACACAAAATCATGAATTTACTTAAAATCTTTTTTTTTGGGGGGGGGCATCAGTTTTCATTAGTGTTTGTATATCTAAAGTGTGGCCCAAGGTAGCTCTTCGTTCAGTGTGGCCCAGAGATGCCAAAAGTTTGGACATCCCTGCACAGAGTTTAGGAGATGTGTACCTGTGAATAAAGGAGTGGTGGGAGGGGTAAGAGAGAAAAGGGAATGGTACTGGCTGCTCCCCAGAGGGAGAACACACATGTGCTAGGTCCTTTGTCTTGAGGCTTTTATCTCTATCTTGCAAGTGGGAATCTTAGGGGCTGTCTCCTGGGAGGGTTTCAGTAGAATAGTCATCAGTTTTCCAGGTGTGCTGTTTCAGGGTCATGGTCTCCACTGATTGGCCAGTGACAGGCCAGGGGATCTTTAGTCATTGCAATTGGTTCTGGCATCAACCAACTAGTTTTGCTGCTCTTCTGGGCCTGGAGCTGAAACACAACAGAAGCCTGGATGTCACCTCCAGGGAGATGACCTTGTGTATCTGGCTGTAAATTGCTTGGCTATTGTGGTCAGCTATTCCACTTGCCAAGGAATTTTCCTAGCTTCTTACTATCATGTCTCAGTCAGACCTCATATACAACTAATGGAAAATTTTAATCATTACACAGCTACTGTTAGAAGTGCACAAGAAATAGAGGTAGGAGGAACCGGGTGATTTGATCCAAGTGCCTTTATTTGATGATGAGCTTACAGTGGGCTGAGTTGGGATTGATTGCAGCCCCAGGGGAAGGCAGGAATGGGTTTTTTAAAAGAAAAATCACAAGGTTTGTGAGGGGATAGGGGAGGGGTTAGTCTCTTGTTCTTCTGGGTGGTTGCCTCAGGGTTCCAGGATGTGAGACCTTGCAATAGGTTAGGTAAAAGGGCCAGCCTGTTCCCAGGTACAGAAGGGTGTCTGACCACTGGCAGAGTGGTTGGGCCAGATGTCTATTGTGGGAGGTGGGAGACAGTTTCAATTAAGCCTTGGGCTATCAATTGAGTAGGGATAACTGAGTCATGAGCAGTCCAGCGGGTTGGAAAACTGGCCTGACTGGGTCATGAGCAGTCTGACAGGCTATGAAACTGGCCTGACCCTTTCAGCTACTACTTATAGTACATCTACAGACATGGGAACTGATTTAATGAAAATGATTAAAGTGGCGCCCTGGCTGGTGTAGCTCAGTGGATTGAGCGCGGGCTGCGAACCAGGCATCACAGGTTCGATTCCAAGTCAGGGCACATGCCTAGGTTGCAGGCCATGTCCCCCAGCAACCGCACATTGATGTTTCTCTCTGTCTCTCTCTCTCTCCCCCTCCCTTCCCTCTCTATAAATAAATAAATAAATAAATAAATAAATAAATAAATAAATAAATAAATAAAAAGAAAATGATTAAAGTGCACAATTAATTCTGAGTGAATTAGCAAACACCTAGTCTGGATCACTGATAAACTGTGTTAAAAAAAAAAGTTGACATAGAACCTAGCAGAGTAACATGCTTAAGTGAAACTTCATGATTTAACGGTAGATGGAAAGGGCAACTGAGCTATTAAACCCCTGCAGTCTGACCTATGTGAGATGAAAAAATCCTAAAAGCGAACTTTAAAGCAAGTAGGCTAGGAATTATACCTCTATTTTGCTGAACTTTCACAGGTAGCATCACATGAAAGATTAGAGGACAATGAATGGAGTGTTATACTTCAGGGGCCTTAGATTATGATCTTAAGGTTCTCACTGTGATATCATTTGCATAACCACCCACAGGGTTCAAAGCATTTTTGAACTATTGTTATTGGATAGCACTAGCCAGGAGCAGATCTGCCTGTCAGGCCTGTAGTGTGTGGGTTCTTGACTTCATGTAGGAAAGATTTCACAATGAGTCCAGATTTTAGAATACATTTATTAAGGCTGGGGACTGTGAAGGAAAAGAAGGACTTAGGGTAGAAGTAACAAAAGAGAGCTTAAGTGGGGCTGTTTTGGCTCCCTAGAAAAGCTACAGGAAAAGAGTGAGCCAAGGTGCGGCTGCTCTTAGCTCACCTGGAGACAGCATTGTGGGTAAGCCTGAGTCAAGCTGTCACTGCCCACTTTCCCCCTGGCTGCAAGTCTCCTTGAAAACCTTAGAATTTAGTAAATTAAAAGTTCACATCTGGGAAGGCTCATGGGCATGCTCTAGGGTTAGCCTGCACTGTGTCTTTGTTCTGAGAACTTTTTATCTTCTTTTTGTGGGTGAGTCTCTTGGCGGACGGTGGTTAGCAGAACGTTCCTTAGTTTCCTAGTTGTAATTTTGATATACTGATGTGTCCCGCATGGGGGTTTGGGATATTCTTTGGTCTGCTATGTTGTTTTACTTATATCTTAGGTCCATCCAGATTTTAATGGGGTTTTTGTTATTTGTTTCCCTGACTTCATTTGCCCTTGGTAGAAATGACATTATTTGGGTCATTGTTCTTTATTTCCCAGGCCAGGGAGATTTAAGCCATGTATGCTTTGGCTTGGGGGGAGAGGCACAAGCCATTCACACTCAAGTGTCCTAGGTTAGGGGAGATAAGGTCTTGAGATTCACCAGCTGACTACAAGTGGCTCAAACTGTTTGGCCTTGTTTGATTTTCATGTCTCAGTTTCCCCATTGCACTTGCCCAGGAATTTTCCTAGCTTCTTACAATTCGGCCTCACTTTCAAGGAGTTACTCTGAGTCTCTTTTGGCCATAATAAAATTGCTTTGGAAATAGATAGAATTGGTAGTTGTGCAACACTATAAATGTACTAAATGTCTCTGATTGTATACTTGAAAATGGTTAATTTGTGTTATGTTAATTTTATGACTTTTACCTGAATTTTTTTAAGAGCTAACACTTCCGAACATTTTTGTTTTTGGCACTTTGCTTGGCCTTATCTTACAGCATCTTACCCTCCTAACTCTTAGAGATAAACAGTATTATCTCCACATTCAGAGTGGTAAATCTGAGGTTCAGTGAGGTTAAGAAAGCTTTAGTAGAAGAGTTGGAGGTTCAGATTAAGTCCATCAAATTTCAGCTCCCAGGTTTGTACATTAATAGAAACCTATTAAGGTAATGGTTAGTCACTTAGATATAAATCCTTAAAGCAATTTAACTAAATATGAAAATAGGAATATACCTGTTAAAAGTTTTCTTCTTCATCTAGTGTCATGGAAAAGAGAACTAATGTGAAGACTACTCATGAGTATAAATTAGTTATTATAACTACACTATAAAGTAAAAATGTATTAATAAGAAACAAGGTAAGAGCCCATTTGTTAGTCTAGATGATAAGGTCAGAAAGGGTTAGGAAGGCTAACTTTATGCTGAGTGACTGAGTTTCTAGTTCAGGGTTCTTTACATTTCCTCTTGCCTGACAGCCAGATCACTCCTAGAGACTGGGGTAGGGCTGAGCCTGCATGTCTGGGCTAAGTGACAGAAGCTATTAAAACTAAAATGGAATTGATCTTTATACCCAGAAGCTACTTCTAAGAAACTCTCATCTCTAAATGGCTAGTTTCTAAATTTCTCCTAGGGCAGAGAATTTACACATGTAGTTTCCAACACTTTAGTTCTTTCCTGCTTTGTTCCCACATCCTTTGGGTATTTACAATGTCTGATGTAACAGGACTGTCATGTGCTTCCTATAGGTTCTGCCATCTGACATATATACTCTAATCTAAAAATATTTGATAAAGCTCTGAATTCAAGGAATTATACTTCTCCATGTTTCAATTATGAATATAATGTTTTCCTAAATAAATAGTACAGACATAAAGAATAGGTAGTATTCCTAAATTTCCAGAAAGGGAATACAGTACATAGGGCTTTAGAGACAGATCTGGATTAAAATCAGCCTTTAACAGCTGTGTGACTTTGAGCAAGTTACCTGTCTTCTCTAAGCCCTTATTTCTTCCCCTGTAAAATGAAGATGCTATCTGCTTCAGGGTTATTATTATTTTTAAATAATATTATGCATCATATACAACAGTATCTAATATATGAACTCAACAAATGTTCCTTCCCTCTTATAACAATATTAGAACATGTTTGATTTTTACAGCAAAAACTCAATAAGAAAACATAGAGAAAATTTGGTAGGAGCAGATAATGAAATGCTTCTAACCGAAAAAGGAAAAAACAGCCTCTGACATTCTGGAGTTAGCCTGGCATTCACAACTAGATCTTGGTGTTCTTCTGTTGAACATAAACAATATTATAGGTCACAGACATCAAATGAGGCCACTCTTTGACTGTAATCTATTAAGTTGAAAAGACTGCCATGTAATCATGTTAGAACATAGATAAAATATGAATATTGTCCAAGTCACAAAAATGATGAAACATCCCCTATCCTATTCATGACTGCTGCTTCTGTATCAATTATAGTTTTACCCTCTGGCTACTCTCCCCTTTTAGGTAAAATTTATCAAGATACCAATCATGAAATCAACCCACTTCCAGATAGCATTCATATCCAGACAAAAGACTACTTCCTTAAACCCTTTTCCAAATTACCTAATATGAACCCAAATAAAACCAGAATTTATTTATAAAAAAATTGTGTATTTTAGACTTCAGTCACCTTCAAAAGTGAAGGTGTTTAGATTTCAGTCACCTTACATGTTTAGACTTCAGTCATCTTCAAAGTACTCTCCATTTGATGTAACACTCCCATCAAGACTTTTTTCCCACTGATCAAAACAATTTTTGGACTCATCAATTTTGATCCCTTTTAGTGATTCTGCCATTTTTTTGTTTCACCTCTACCACATCAGCAAAACATTTCCTTTTAAGGACTTTTTTCACCCAGGGAAATGACAAAAAAGGTCACTCTGGTGAGATTGGATGAGTAGGGAGGTTGAGGCACAAGGGTCATGCCATTTTTTTGTCAAAAACTACTGAACATTCAGTGGTCTGGGCAGGTGTGCTTGTAAATCACCCAACATGAAATGGGTGATCACCCAACATCAAAAAAATTCACTGAAGCTGAACACAACCTCTCACAACAACACCAGCTGGTACACTGATACAGATGGGTTCCTATAACATTCACTTAGCCTGTACTACAAGGGGCCTGTCCTCCAGAGATAACTTGTTTGGGGGGTCCCACTTTCCCCAGTTTTTCCTTCCATTGTTTCGGTGACCCATGGTCAATTGCACTCCAAAAATATTAAATTTCCCTAACCATCAGTATCATCTGCTCGTAATATCCAACCATCAACATCATCATGGCTCCATGATCCAGGGTCATCCAAAGCAGATGATGCTCCTTCAGAAGGTGAGCAGTAGTCCAAGACTAAGTCACAATGCCTAGGTCATTAACCTTACTTTATATCATCACATAGGTATTTTATCATCTCACATCATCACAAAAAGAAGGGTGAGTACAGTACAATAAGGTATTTTGAGAAAGAAAGAAGACCACATTCATATAACTTTTATTACAGTGTTTTATAATTGTTCTATTTTATTATTAGTTATTGTTAATCTGTAAGTGTATCAAATTTACAAATTAAACTTTATCATGGATATTTGTACATATGGGGACAAACAATATAAATAAAGTCTGGTAATATCCATGGTTTCAGGCATCCAGTCTAGGTCTTGGAACATATCCTCAGTGGATAAGGGAGAATACTGTATCCTGCAACAAGCAACAAACCCTACTTATTCAATTACAGGTGTATTCCCAGTGACCCTTGGATGGAGGGCATTGACATAACTGATTATGTCAATATCAACATCAAAGTGTAAAAACCAAAAAACACCTCCATTTTGGTCTTTCACTATAAGCTCATTTCCCTTCTTATTCCTGTACATGCTTTTTAAAATTATTTATTGCATTTAATCTAAATATTATTCAGCCCTGGCTGATGTGGCCCAGTGGATTGAATACTGGCCTGTGAGCCAAAGGCTCACTGGTTCAATTTCCAGTCAGGGCACATGCCTGGGTTGTGGGTCAGGCCTCCAGTTGGGGGCAAAAAAGAGGCAACCACACATTGATGTATCTCTCCCTCTCTTTCTACTTCTCTTCCCTTCTCTCTAAAAATAAGTAGATAAAATCTTAAAAAATAAATAAATATTATTCAGAAGTATCAGGCAATTTAATCTGTACAGAACATATTAAATGCCTCCTTTAGTTCTGCTGTAGCTTTCTGATTCTTTGCTTACATAACAGATTGATGTCTGGGGTAAATATTACAAAGAAGAGCACATTTCAGGTAACTCAGTATCCTATCAATTAAGTTTAAAGCCACAACCACTGGTTTTCAGATGAAGCAGTAGCTTCTGACTAGTAGCTCTTTTCCATTGTTTACATAATACACCAACCACCTTTCTGATAGTAGTCTAGAAATCTTTGGTGAATGCTGTATATAAAAGCCATTGTTTGTTAATGTAAAACTGTTATGATGTCCCCTGCCTGCTAATACTTGGAGAGACTTACACAATCAATATTTGTCTTTCCATACATAGGGAAGGGATAAAAGGAAATAAATAGAAAGAACCACATAGGAAGTAAAAACCAGAAGTGTGGTAAAATCCCTGTAAATTTTAGAGTTAGTAGTGCCTTTAGATTCACTGAATGAGGAGAATTATGGCAAACACACCATTTCACCTGAATGGGGACAAAGGAACACAGGGCCACTGAGACACAGGTGAAAGAAACCCATGTTTGTTGAGCATCTGCCATGTACCTGGATCCATGCTAAATACTTCATACAACTTTATCCCATTTAGTTCTTACAACACCACCTTGAAATACATTGATTACCATTTTACAGATAACTAACCTGAGCTTCAGAGAAATTAAGGTCACAGTAGTCAAATCTTAGTGATGCATCCCACTTTTCAGGTTAATTTCCTAATATAATGTCACTCCTGGCAATTACAGTCCTGATACTTAAGAAACTCACAGCCCAATGGGAAAAAGACAAATACGTATGACAAGATTAGCAAAGGGTGAACTAAAAAGACTGAGTTCAAACATGGCTTTGTAGTAGAACCATAATATTTGTAGGAAGAGAATATAGACTTCCCTGAATCAGCTAGAAAAATACTTGGGCTAGCAAGGGTTACATTCTGAGACTAAACCAAAAATATAGAACTAAGGACATTTCTAAATAAAGTATGTCCTGTGCAGACATTGTTGTTTGCTAACTTGATCAGTTTTTCTTCCTGTCTTTTCTTTTTACTAGTTCAAAACTAAGTATAAACCTCTTGTTACATATTGCCATTATAAAATAAATTTGCCATATGATCGGGACATAATTCTCCCTATTCCCCTATGATTCTGACACTGGTTTACTTATTTCAAAAATTGTTTACATAGACAAATATAGAGTATTTTAACATCATATGCCTTTGTATTTCTACACTTTCCATATATTTATTACCTTTATTTCATTAGATATGAACTTTGTTTCCCTTTCTTCCATTTTTAGCAGATTAACTAGAATATAATTCACACACCATACATTTCAGCCATTTAAAGTATACAATTCAATGTATTTTAGTCTATTTGGAGGACTGTGCAACCATTACCACTATCTAATTTCAGAATATGTTTGTCCTCCCAATAAGAAAGCCCATATTCATTAACAGTTACTCTTCATTTATCCTGACCCTTCAACCCAGCCTTATGCAACCAATAAACCACTTTCTGTCCCTTTGCATTTGCCTATTCTAGACATGTCATATAAAATAATAGGACACGTGGCCCTTTGGACTGGCTTCTTACACTTAGCATAATATTTTAAAGGACCATCCATGTTGTAGTATGTATCAGTGTTTCAATACTTTTTATTCCTAAATAATATTTTATCTTCTAACATTTGCTTACTAACAAAGCCCTAATTTTGATCAAGTATAAGACAGGTTTAAGAGAGTATACATTTTCCAGTCAAAATGGTGGCACAGGCAGACATGGATCACTTCTTCGCATGCACAGCCATGTGAAAATTACAACTAAAATATTGAACAACTGTCACTCAGGAATGTCAGAAATTGAGCTGAATAGAAGTCTGACAATTATGAAATCAAGTTGAATGGAAGTCTCACAACCATGGAATTAAAGAAACCACATCCATCCAGACTGGTAGGAGGGATGCACACATGGAATGGGCTGGACCAACACCCAAGTGGATAAAAATTTGGGAGGGATAGCTCAGGAGCAAGGACTCCCAGACCCACACCAGGCCCCAAGCCCAGGATTCCTGTGCCAGGAAGAAAAGCCCCCAAAACTTCTGGCTGCAAAAACCAGTGGAAATTGAGTCGGTGGAAGAAACTTATGGAGCCTCAAGCAGTTCCTCTTAAAGGACACACACGGACTCAGCTTCTCAGACTCACTCCCTCTGAGCTCCGGGGTAGCAGCTTGAAAGACACTAGTGGTATACAGGGAGGAACTGAAGTGTGTGGCATCAAGGTGAGCAGAGGCCATTGCCTCTTGGCTAAGCCCTCCCCTCCACAGAGCTGGCAGGCTGACACCATTTCTGAGACTCCATCAACCTGGCTAACCCTGTTTGACCCACCTTGGAGATACCCAGAGGCTCTGCCCCACCCAACTTATGGGCCCACCCAAGCTGCTTTTCCACAAGAATGGCCATAGGGAGATAATGGCTTAGCTCCTAAATCCTGTGAAACAAGAAGCAGCTGGCTTCAGTGAGCCCTAGTGGCAGCCTGATTAGATTAACAGCTTGGCTTTTCCTGGGAATCTCCAAGCCCAGCCCGAGTAGCAGCTATCTCAGATTGCTTTATAGCTCAGGCAGGGTGTCTCAGGCAAAACATAGGTGGGGCTGATCTTGGCTTGCACCACCCAAGAAATCCCAGGGCCAAAGCACCCAATAGACAGCTACAGACCATTTTCAAGCACCACCATCCTGTTTGTGCACAGCTGATCCTCCATAGAGGGCAGAGATTGGTGGTCAGTGGTCACAACTAGTCCTTGCAGTTGACTGGCCTGGATAAATCCCTTCCATTGATCTGACAATAGCAACCAAGTCTCAACTATAAGAGGAGGGTGTACTCAGCCCACTAGAAGGGCACACCTTGATTACCCAGTTTATGTGATAGGGGAAGCTGTGCCACTGGACCCTGTAGGACACCTACTACATGAGGCTATATTACCAAGACACGGAGTCATAGTAGATCTACCTAATACATACAAAGAAGGAAAAAACAAAAACACATGGAGGCTGCCAAAACGAGGAGACAAATATGGCCCAAATGAAAGCACAGGTCAAAACTCCAGAAAAAGAGCTAAACAAAATGGAGATAAGAAATCTATCAGATGCAGAGTTCAAAACACTGGTTATAAGGATGCTCAAGGAATTTAGTGAGGACCTCAGCAGCATAAAAGAGATCCTATCCAAAACAAAGGATACACTATTGAAAAAAAGAACAATTTACAGCAGGGATGTCGAAACTTTTGGCGACCACACTGGAAGAAGAAGAGTTGTCTTGGGCCACACATACATTGTGACATGTAATCAACAAAATATCTCATAATGTTTTAAGTAAATTTACAATTTTGTATTGGGTTACAGCCCAATACTGGGCTGCATGTAGCCTGTGGGCCACAGGTTGAACATCTCTGATTTACAGGAAATCAACAGTAGAGTGGATGAAGCAGAGATTCAAATCAATGATTTGGAACATAAGGAAGAAAAAAACAACCATACAGAACAAGAAGAAAAAAGAATCCAAAAGAAGGAGGATAATATAAACAACTTCTGGGACAAATTCAAGAGGTCCAACATTTGCATCACAGGGGTGCCAGAAGGAGAAGAGAAAGAGCAAGAAATTGGAAATCTATCTAAAAAAAAAAAAAACAGTGAAAGAAAACTTCCCTAATTTGGTGAAGGAAACAGACATGCAAATCCAGGAGGCACAGAGAGTTCCAATTATGATGCATGCAAAAAGGCTCACCCCAAGACACATCATCATTAAAAGGCCAAAGGTTAAAGATAAAAAGAGACTCTTGAAAGCAGCAAGAAAAAAGAAATTAGTTACTGTAAGGTTGCCAGATGGGCAGGGGGAAGGGGAGATTGGGTAAAGAGGTGAGGGGATTAAGAAGTACAAACAGATAGTTACAGAATAGCCATGGGGATGTAAAGTGCAGTATAGGAAATGGAGTAGCCAAAAAACTTATACCCAAGACCCATGGAAATGAACAATGATGGGGAGAATGCCTGAGGGAACAGGAGGTGCTGGATAGAGGGGTGCAAAGGGGTATAAATCAAGACAAGTATAATAGCATAATCAATAAAATATAATTTTAAAAAGATAGGCTTATACTCCAAGGTAGGACCCACATTGTACACATTCAATCTTAATTGATTCAAGCTGGGATTTTTAAATCACATAGTCACTCATTAAGGAGTCATAAAATAAACTTAGTAGGTCACCATAAGCATGTTTTTTATTGTGGTAAAAAAACATATAACATAAAATTGACCATTCTGGGTTTTTTTATTTAAATGAGTTAGATTTTCAATTCTGTTATACATCATTTGTATATGGTATTTAGTGTTTATCATCCAAAGTTATGTCCTCCATTGCTGGGGTGGTTTATTGGGGAGATTTTTTAAAAATATATTTTAGGAGAAGGAAGATGGCATGGGAGTAGGAGGGAGCACATTCTGCTTCCCCCTGCACACGGGAGAAAATCCTGGCTGATCAACGGAGTAGAGGAGCAAGCAACCAACATACCTCAGCATATGTGAAAATAGGGGACCAAGGATTGCAGCGAAACCGAAAAACCAGATGGTGAGAGGAGTGCTGCAACATGGTAGGGTCCCAGGGACCAGCGCAGGGTCAGGGGGTGGTGCAGCCCCAGGCCCAGCGCCCGCAGCCAGGTTTGCCACAGAGTCCTTGGGAGAGAACGGGGCAACTGCTCCCTCCCCAGCCAAACAAGGTCTGAGAGGCACCGGGAGGAACCCAGTTGCTAGCAAACACACAAGGGCTGTGAGCACCCTCAGAGGCTGTGGACACCAGTGGGGTTGGGTCGCACAATTGGGCCCTGACCCCCACGGTCACTGGTCTGGCTGGAGAGTTGGACTGCAGGAGAAGCCAGGCCATTGTATGGAGTGGCAGGCTTGAGTAGGAGGAATATCTCAAGAGGAATGAGTGAAAAGACAGACACTGTTTTGGGAATTCTCCTACAGGAATCACTCCGGCCACTTGCCACCCAGCCAGGCAATGATCCCGAGGTTGCACGGAAAAGTTTGTGTTTGTACAGAGGACCCTGCACAGCCCCATAGCACTGGTGTTGGGGCCTTAGCTTGCTGATGCCGTCAGCAAGACAGCATATTGCGGTCTGAGCCGCCAGCATTGCCCCCTGGGGGCATCCGCAGAGCACTCGAACCAGCTGCCAATCAAGGTACTGGTCATGCACCTGACTGACCAATCAAGGCACTGATCACGCACCTGACTGACCAATCACTAGCAAGGGCAGGAGGTGAACACGCACGGAGCAGCCTATCAGAGCACCTTCCCTTTTCCCGCCCCTATATAACCCCCACCGCTTAAATAAAATTTTGCAGCTTGAACAGAATCCTTTGTCTTGCTGCCGTTCTTCGTGCCTCTTGTTCCCACCCCTATTCATCCGTTTCAGGTAGGCTCAGGACCCTCGTTGACTGCTCCGCAGGCCGGAGCAACTGGCGCCCAACGTGGGGCCCTGAAGACCGCTTGAGCAGACGGCCGTCCCCGTTAGGTAATCCCTGCGAGAAGCACCGCGACTGCCCGACCGCGAGACGACTTCGAGACCCCCCCCACCCCGACGGCGGCATTGGCCAGGTAAGGCCCGATCATGGGACAAGCATGTTCAAAGAATGATTTATTTGTTAGTCAATTAAAAGTCTCTCAAGGTTTGAAGAATTCGGGTTCGTAAAAAGGATTTACTTTCGTTTTTTGATTTTATTTTTAAAATGTGTCCTTGGTTCCCTCAGGAAGGCACAATCGACTCTCGGGTAAGGGATCGGGTAGGGGATTGCCTTAACGACTACTACCATGTTTTTGGCCCTCAGACCGTCCCTATTACTGCCTTTAATTATTATAACCTTATAAAAGATGTCCTCACCAATCAGGGCCATACCCCAGACATTCAACGTCTTTGTAAGGAAGGACAAAAGATTCTTACTAGCCACTCTTGTCCCCCCTCCAAAGTTCCCTCGGTCCAAGATCTCTTAGATACTGACCCTAAAAACCCTAAAAACCCTAACCCCCCATCTCGCCCACCCTCGCGAGCCCCCTCCGTCTGTCCCTCGGTTTCCATTGATATTGATACGAGTACAAAACCTGCCACCATATACCCCACCCTTAGCGATTTAAACGGTCTTAACAATAGGGATACAGACAATCGGTTAGACCCAGCAGATCAGGCTGACCTAGACGAGGAAGCGGCCTGCTATAACAACCCTGATCGGCCCCAATACACTGGGAAGGGTAAGGCAGTCTGGCCCAGGGCATGCGTGCAGGAGTGCATCCCTGCACCCCAGCCCACAGCATCAACCCTGGGGAAAGGCCTGGTTCCCACACACAGGGTGCAGGGGTGAGAAGCCACGATAGCTCCCCAGACAGTGCGCATGGGTGACTGAGTACAGATCAGGAAGGAAAAAAAGCTATACCAATCACCCCTCAGACTGCCACAGTCAGCAAGACCAGAAAACCCAGTTAGGCCACTTTGAAACCATGAGGCTTTTTAATTTTATTCTATTTTTTTAACAATTCTTATTTTTTTAAATTTTTATTATTTTTATTTTATTTTAATTTTTCCTCTCTTTCCTGCTTTCTTGTTTTATTCCTTCCTCCTTTCTTTCCTCCAATTTCATCTCTTCTTCCTTCCTTCATCTACCTTTTTTATTTTTTTAAATACCTATAAGTGAGACAAAAACCTGGAACTGTGAAAAGACCAGAGCTGAACCCAAAAAAGGGGCATCACAACAGCTGTGACAGTGAGACAAATTTCACTCTGCTATTACAGAGAACCTGCAAGTTATTACATATTTGTATTATTATTTTTCCATTATTCTTACATCATTTTTAATGGTATTTTTGTATTCCTCCTTTTACTGTACAGTCTGCTTTGCTAGGCTGGTTATATTGTATCACCTGACAGGTTTCCCCTGATATCTCTTTCATAGTGCATTGCTAATTTACTCCCCTTCACCTCACCTGTGTCCCATTAGCACACTACTCAAAGTCCTATACTCCCTATTCGTGTTATCTAGGTCTCATAGATTCTGTCATATGATTGTTGTTTTAATATTACTGTAAATAATTGCAGTTCTATGCAGTTGTAAATACTTCACAACACCCCTCCCAGATCTTAGCCCACTTCAAAGTTTCCTGAATTCTATTACTGTAGTGGTTAACTCTATTCTCTCACACACTACACCTATTTACTATCCTTTACTCTCACCTTACCTCAGAATCTGACCTCCCACAACCTCACTGCTTTCTAGGTCCAACTCACAATCCTTCCTTCCCCAACAAGAGTCTTATCTTCTTTCCATCCTTTCTAAAAATCAGCGAACTGGGTGGAAGATCATGGTTAACACTATACATAAGCAAAGGATCTCCAATCTCTTCTCTACTGGCTGCTACTGTAAATATCATAGAACACTCTCTTGCTGTGTTAAACCATTTTGCCTTGCCCTTCCAACTGATCACAAAAAAGAGTAGGTGGAAGTGGTGAACAGCAGGATACCCACTGGAAGAGGAAACCCAACAACAAAGGAACCACCAATAGATAACAACAGAAGAAGGTGAAGGAGGGAGTGGAAACCACACAAACCTCAATCCAGGACCTACCTGGAAATACAACTAAACAGTAGAGACAGTACCCAGTACAAACAACTGAACAAGAGCAAGAGAGAATCCTCAAAACCTTGTACACACGGAAGAACTAGCTTCAACACAACCTGCCCTCACCAGCACAACAAAATACAACAGGTGGTGGACAGAGTGACCCTCATTTAACCAGCTGGTGGGAAAGAACCACCTAAGAAAGACCCAACAACAATCAAAACCCAAAGACAAACACAGAACCAACTTAAATGACAGCCCAAGACCAGTTAGCTTAGGAGATCAAGGAGACTGCACCACTGAAACTCACTGGTATTCTACCACAGAAGTTCACACTATAAACTCAGGAGACAGAATGGATCAATTTAAGCAGCTGAGGCTAACAAGAAGACTCTCACAAACAATGGGAAGACAAACTATCCCCAAATGAAAGGAAAGGAGGAAGCCTCAGAAAGAATGCTGAATGAAATAGAGGCAACTCAGCTTTCAGATCTTGACTTCAAAGCAATGATTGTCAGGAAGCTCAATGAGCTCACAATGAGCTACTAGAAACTACAGGGAAGCTACAATTAACTCACTGCAAACTATATCAACATGAAAAAGGAAATAGAAACTATCAACAAGGGCCAAGAGGAAATGAAGAATACAATTTCTGAACTGAAGAACACAGTAGAAGGAAGATCGGAAGAGCAC
>PVIA01017219.1:0-16326 GCA_004024845.1 Tonatia bakeri
GGGTCCGCGCCACAGTCCTCTCTGGAGTGAGCCACCTTTGGCGCTTGCACATTGTCACCCCTCACCTTAACGAGCACGCCCAAAGAAAGTCCTCTGGTTTCTATGGCTTGTTAGGTCTATCATCTTTTTAATTAATAGTGTTTTTACGAAGCCGTCTGAACTGTGTCATTTCCATTATCAGAAACGCATCGCCATTAATGAATAATTCTCATTTCTGATCCCCGGTATCATGCTAGTTGATCTCCTGTTTGCATGCTTTCGAATGATAGCATCGTTTTCTGCCCACGATCAAATTTAATTTGGACTCTGATTATATTATGCTGTTGCGACTGAAGTGTCAATTTTTGTCAGGCAATTAGGAGCTATAACCTGTGAAGTTAAGTTTGATAGGCATTGTAATTGGATTGTTACAGTAATAGCCTGGAACGTTCCTTTTCCTCCTGCCTCTTTGATTCTTTATGCATACTCGCGCCGTGAGAACAAAGACGCTGGGTCATTACACAACCTGGGGAAGTTTGAGACGAGCTCGCAAGTGGAAGTTTCTGCAGCGGAGTGTGCTTCCGTCTGACGCAGAGTGGGGCACGTTGGAAGTTTGTGGGCTTTGGAAACACAGAACAAAGGGAAAGTGTTACAGAGAGCATTGCCTGAGAAGAGGTTCACGGGTCTCAGAAGCTGGCGTCAAGATTCCTGATAAGCTGCGAACAAAGAAGAACCTCAGAAAGTTTAGGATCACCTGTCTGCCCCTCTCTGCCTCCCTCTCTGCTGGTTGCTTTCTTCTCTCGCTCCGTTCCTTTTCCCTCCCCCCTTTCCGCCTCCATCTTTCTTTCTTTCTGAATCACCCCCATTTCCACAGCCTTTCGTCCAGGCACTGGACTAAGTACATGGCACACACACTGTTGTGAAAGAGACAAGCCCTTCGCTCTGGAGCAGTTCACGGTGTACGAGTGGGGAAAGGGGACAGATTGGGACAGAATGAAGTGCATGGGCCCTTCGAGAGAGCCCTTGGTGCTTCTGAGGGGACTGGGTCTTGTTAGAAGAATGGGACTTTGCTGCCAGTGGGGGCTGGGGTTGGGGTGGGGAGAGGCAGCGGGGCCAGCACAAGCAGCCACCTGGGTGCATCGAAAGCTTTGGCCCCGTTAGAGGGTAGGGCCCATGACACCTGGCTGGAAGAGGTGGGTTGGATAGCACGGGAGAGGCATCTGGATTTTACCCTGGAGCCCATGGGTACTCAAAGGCAGGTGCAGGGATCCTGCTGTTTGGGAGGGTGACCTGGATGACTTCAATAGCATCTTTATCAGTCCTGGTGCCATGGCTCCTCACTCACGTCCCTCACTGAGATCTGACGGCTGCTCACAAATGCAGATCTGGGCGAGAGGTGGGCCACGGCTCCTGAGTGAGGACAGAAGTCCTCAGCATGCTCTGCGGAAAGCTGGCCAGATTGGTGGTTGCTCCTCCCCCTCCTCCCCCTCCTCCTCCTCCCTCATTCTCCCCTCCCTCCCACAAACGCTCAGGGAGCTCCCACTCTCTGCCGAGCACTGCTGTAGCCATTGTATCCATAGCAATCCACAGACAGAGAAGCCCCTGCCCCCATTCCCTTCCTGGGGGGCAGATCGGTAACCAACACACTGACATGGTCCTGTTCTGTCAAGTGGTCATGAGGGCCGCGGAGAAAGAGAAAGCGGGGTAAAGAGAACCACAACTGTGGCGTGTTTTTGGAGATGAGGGTCCTTAGGGACTTCTTGGGGAGGGCGACGTTCGAGCAGAGTTCGGATGGAGCAGAAGCAGCAGGCCGTGTGGTGTGTGGGGAAGGGCTTTCCAGGCTCTGGGAACACTGAGTGCAGCCCCGACAGACGCTCTCCTGAGTGTGAGTGCAGCTGCAGGGAAGCCAGGCTGGCTGGAGCGGGCAGACGAGAGGGCAGGGTGGGAGGGGTGGTCTCACAGGCTGCTGTAAAGGTCTGGCCTTGACCTTGAGGTGGGAGGTTAAGGCTGGTTCGTGGGAGAGAATGGCAGCATGGTGTGTAGGGGAGAAAATGAGATTCAGGAAAGACGACACCCAGGTTTCCGTCTTTAGAGCTCAGATGGAAGGACTGAACAAGTCTTCATTTCCTTTTATCTGTTTCGGGGAGGGTCTTTGGGAATCAGAAGTTCTGTTGTATTTGTATTAAACTTGAGCTTCTTCTTATGTATCCAGGTGGTGTTGTTGGCGAGGCAGCCCGACCTCAGGGTGTGAACTCAGAGGGGCTGTGGCTTGCAGAGCCGCCCCTGGGGATGGTGTCTGAGGGCGCGGTGCTGCAGGAGATGACCTCCTACTCGATAGGAGAGAAGTAGGTCCGAGGCCGGTCAGTGTACTTGGGCTTTAAATGAGATAATACAACAAAGTGTTTACTTAGCAGGGATCAAGGGGCCATGCTAGCTCTTATCATTGTTATTTATCCCCACAGTGGGAGGAGGCAGGATTCTTGCCCCAGGGGCTTGGCCCAGATTTAGACTCCGCCTCCCTTCCTTTCCCAGCGCCTGCTGGTAGCTTGGCAGGTGCCTGGGGATACACCTGCCTACGGAGGAAGCTGAATGAGAAGCCCCAGGCCTGCCCTCAAGGACATCGTCCTGTGGGTCCACCACAGGGGGCTGTGTTAAGAGTAGGGTCAATTATTCATTCTACCGCCTACCAGGGAAAGGCAGGGTCTTGGAAGGCTTCCCAGAGGAGGTGACACAGGAGGGAGGCCTTGCCGTGATAGAAGGGAAGGCAAACAGTTAGATTCAGGACACAGCAGAGAGGACTGTGGGACAGAGGCGGCTATCTGAGTTTGCCTGCCTGTCCTAAGCCGGGGCTGGCACACCAGCGGTCGAATCCAGCCTGCAGTTTGTGAGCTAAGCGTGATTTTTACAATGAACATTTGCAACTGATTTGAGGATAAGAAACTCTTTGAAGGCTAGTTAAATCAACGTTTATCTCAAACAAAGAATTCCATTCTCACGTGTAGACCTGCATGATAAAAAATTGCACTGAATTCTACTTCTAATTTCATCTGTAAAAATTGGAAGAAAAAAATTTTCCTCTCTCATTATATAAGTACCTGCACGATACCTTTGATTTTGCCTCCTGGCCCGCAAAGCCCAATATGTTTATTGTACTCTCTGGCCATTTACACAAAACATCTGTGGACCCGTCTCGAGCCCTGGGAAGAGAAAGAAGCTTTCTCTCACTGCACGCCTGCTGTGTGCCTAGGGCTGTGTCAGGACTTTCAGATGCACTGTTATCTTTTTGATCTTGACCATGACTTTGCAAATTTTATAAATGGTGGTGGAGATCTTGATAGGTCAAATGGCTTCTAGAGTGGCCCCAGGGCCCACCCTTGACCTCTATACCCTGTTAGGCTGCCGGCCAGCCAGGTCATTTTTAAGACACACAGGTAAGAAAGCCATGATTCTTTGCTGTTCCCACTGATGCTGCTATTCAAATTTTGAAACAGCCCTTCTGTCTAAATGCCTCTGGGAGGAGTTTTGTGGGCCTCCAGTCTCTCACTGCTCACTAGAGTGCTGCCCATGCAGGTAGAGTCCCGAGTTCTTCCAGAGGCACTGTCCAGATGGACATTGTGAGATGTGACTCCCCTCTCCTTCCACCAGGAGTGTGTGGCTGACAGTCAGGGCCCGGGAGGGTCAAAAGTGTAACCTTTCTTGACACCAGCACCGGCTGTCGAGACCGTCTGCCGTCTGGACCACACTGGTGCCCAGCCTCTACCAGCTGTGCCCCTGGTCTGGGGAGGCAGGTTGCCCACCCGGCTGCGGGGGGACTCTGTGCCCCCCGTGGAAAGCCTGTCATGTGGCTTGTGCAGTGACACAATCAAGGCAGAATAAATTTTAGGACACTTAATGGAAAAGGCAAAAACACGCACGTTAAGAAAACAAGTCTGAGCTCCTCAGCATGCCATTGGACTAGGGCCGCAGTGCTGACAGTCATCTTTATTAACTGCGTCTGCTTGATCTCTGGTGACAATTGTCACGGCCAGTCGATCGATACCTCATTAATGGGAGGCTCTGCAGCGGGAATCGCAGGCCGGGTGGGTCTCTCTGAGACTCGTTCCCCTCTTTCTAGGTCTCCTTGCTTGGGCAGAGAGAAGCACCGTGTGCGTCCTGCCTTGCACAAACACACAGCACCCTCCAGGGCCGGGGAAGCTCGTTCTGGAATGCAACTGTTACTCCTGCAAGCCAAAGTGCCCACGTCCTCCCGGCAGACGCCCTGGAGCAGAGACCTGGTGAGGTTTCCCATTTCTCTCTGATGTCAGATACGCTTTAACCAGCTGGGGGCAGAATTACATTCTGGAAATTACAGGGGACGAGGGAAAAAAAGTGACTATTCCAAATACAGTAGTCTTGCGGAGTCTGATCCTCACTATTAATGCGTTATAAAACAACTTAAAAAATCCTATCAGGAGAAGCGATGTTTGAAGCCATGTTATATTTTAAACGTGTCAGGGCAGGGGCGAGTTTATATTTGACAAGCAATTTAAATATTTCAATATATTTTTATATCTTTAAAAAAATTGCCATGATCAAAACCTAGATGAAACTCTTCCATTCGGTGCCCGGGTAGGAAGACACTGAGTTACAAATCTCTCTGACAATGCGGGTTCTGGGTGTTACATAACCATTTTTTAATCTTCTGAAATATTTCATCGCCTGGAAGAGCAAATCAGGGGCGGCTATTGTGGGCTTTTAAATTCATTTGTCTTAACACCCTTTCAGTTTCTCGTTCTGCTTTGATGGTCTGATTGCTTCTCTACATAAATATAAGCCAGAACTCGTTCTGAGTCTAAGCCTTATCTCTTCCCTCAGTGGCAATACGGGAGGCAGAAGGCTCCTTTTCCCCCTGTGCTTAAAGTGAATTTAGTAGTGACTGGTGTCCGCCGCTGCAGAAAAGCCCATTTATTTATCCGTATGATTGGAACTGCACAGGCAGCAGAGCCCAGCACTTCCTCATTTCAGGTTCAGATGCAGCAAAGATTTACTGAGCACCTACTATGCACTGGGCATCCAGCTAAGCATGGCACGTGTGGAGGAAAAGGACACATGTCCCTGTCCCTCAGAGCTGGTCTACCTTAGATCATTTAACCCTGTTTTGTCACCTGCTGGCTGGGAAAGACCATTCACTTGCCCCTTGACATGCGGGGAGGAAGTGGGGAGTCGGACTCCAGGCTGAGTGTGCTTCTTCTAGCTGGTCCCTGCAGGGAGTAGACGTGGGGAGGGAGTGGCGTCAGGCCTCTGTGGGACTGGAACTTGAGTGCTGGAGGTCGCAGCAAGGCTGTGAGCATTACTGCCTCTGTCCCCCATTACTTCCCGGCTCGTCTCCAGATGGGAGGTGGGGCAAGGCTGTAGAACATGCCACACGGGTTTCTGGGTCTTCTCTATGAGTGTAAGAAACCTTTCCTTGTGGACATACTCTCTCTTCCAAAGTTCCTTTTCCATAGTTTTTCCCCCTTTTTTTTTCTTGGCACCATCAACAAAACAGTCCCCAAAGCCAGGGAGGCCCCCTGCTCTCCAGCGCCGTGAAGGGACACTAAGGCCCCCAGAAGGACCCAAACCCCACTAAGTGCCACGTAGTGGAAGTTTCCCCTGGGGCTCCGCAACCCAGAAATGTCCAACATCGGTTACCGGGGAGCTCGGGGTGGAGAGACGTCCCCGCACAGAAAGCCACGCCTTCTAACTGTGGAGTGACATCCTGGGACTCGGAGATGTTCCATCTGGAGACAGCGTGGAAGGTAGGGGGGGCAGATTTAGCAAACAAAAATAGAGCAAGCTGGTTAAATTAGAATTCCAGATATGCAACGAAAATGCAATATTTGGGATGCAGTTAAGCAGAAGAATCACTCTTGCGCATCTGAAATTCCCATCGAACGGGGTGGGCCTCCCGCGTGTCATCTGGTGAGCGCCCCGGAGGGGCTTGAGCGGCTCCCCTGCTTTCCGTCCTAGGGGTCCCTCTTGAAGTGCAAAGGAGCCAGGTCACCTGCTGCATCAGTTGTTTTTGGTGGTGATGGCAGAATTGATGCCAATTGGAAGGTGTGGCTTGGAGGGTGTCGTGCCAGCACCCCCGAAGCACCCAGACACACGGTGAGCTCCTGACGGGGCTTCAGCTCTCAGAGTCGTCCCGAGGCCCGTCTTCCAACTCGAGGCCACCAGAGGCCTCTCACATGGGGACTCTGGATCCTCAATGCCTGCAATCCATGCGTTTCTAGGGAGTGTCCCTCAGGCCAGCTGACCCTCATCTGTGTACAACAGCCAGCAAGGCCACTGGACCGACTTCCTCCCTGGAGCAGACAGAGTCCTTACAAGGGTCCTGCTGGTCTCGTCATCCCTCTACCTATAAACCGTCTCCAGGAGATAGTGTGGCCCTCACTGGAACCGACTCACCCGTGAGCTCTTCCACCCTCTTCATGCCTCGGTGCAAGCACCCTTCCGCCTAGTAGAGTGCTCCTCATCCTGGCCCTCCCTCCCCACCTCTCTCAACCAGCCCAGGGCACCTAGGAGACCTCCCATCTGAGCTTCTGCCACCCTGAGGGATAGTGTCAGAGGTGGCACGTGGGCCTCTCACAGGGCTGTCAGCTCCTGGAGGGCGAGGACCCTCGCAGCCTATCGGTGCGCCTGGCGGCGGCGGCGGCAGTGGCCAGAGCAGGTGTGCAGGATGGGTTCGCCCCGCAGCTGGTAACAGGGGAGCGAGTGCACAAACCAGTGGGGGAATCAATGAATGAGCGGGCTGGGGAGGGGGTGGGTTTCAGTGACTGGGAAAAACATTTATGCTACGTTAGTGCCATAACGTGAAAAATTCAGGAGAGTGGCTTTTAGGCGAATGGATAATATTTATGTTTATGAAATTACTGAGTAAAAGAGAAGCTGCTTATATGCAAAAGCAAGGACAAGTTACTGGGTCCCACATGCATGGGAGGAAAGATGTGAAACTGAACACACGCAACAGTCTCCTTCTCCAGGATGTCTGGGCCAACAGGTGTAACTGCTGATGATGCAATGTTGACTCACGCCAGGGTGGGGGCCCTGGACGGTCTCGCTGGTGCCTGTGATTCCTTTCTGTGTTTAGGGGGAGGCCCAGGGCACAGATCGCCATAGCCACAGGAAGGTTGGAGAGGTGGAGTAGAGAAAAATAGCTTTTATTTTTTGACAGTCTGGCCTCACCCACCTTTTGTATCTACGCTTTTCTCCCTTTGGGGAAAATTCTGGAGTTGGAGTACACTCAGCAGGAGAGTAGTTCTGGGGCCCTCTAGCTCTGCCGCCTCCCAAGCTCACCCCAAGAGGCCCAGATTCTTCGACCCACAGGGAGGTGCGGCTGGGGGACAGGCCCATGACCTCGGCTCGGCCAATAGGACGCGAGTCCCCAGAGGCAGCTTTGTGCCAGTGGTGGCCGTTGGGTGGGCCCTGCAGGTGGCTGCTGCTGAGTCTCTGTGGCCCAACCTCAGCATAGTCCTTGGCCTCGCGTCACACCTGTTCACCTCCAGGATTCTTCCAAGGAACTCTCTCTGACTTTGTTGCAGAAGGAGCTGGAGTAAGTTTCTACTCATTCTCATCAAAGACCCAGAGCAATACCTGGGTGGGCTGGTTAAGCGGCCAGTCAATGCCTACTGCTTCTGGGAACCTCCTATGAGCCTGTGCTCAGAGGTCCTGCTGGTTTCTGGCAATGCCATCCTTCTCTCCAAACAGCCCACAGCTCCACCCCTCCCCCAGGGCAGCAGGTGGTGTGGACTGCATGCTTGCATCCCTCCAAAATGCATCTGTTGACGTGCTGATCTCCATCGTGAAGCATTAGGAGGTGGGACCTTTGGGAGGAATCAGGGTTAGACCAGGCCAGAGGGCGGAGCCACCAGGGTGCAATCAGTTCCCTTATTCGACAAGAGGATGAGACGTCGGATCTCTTCTCTCTACCACGGGAGAGCACAGTGAAAGGACACCATCTGTGAGCCAGAAAAGGGCTGCTCACGGGACCTGAATCCCCTGGCACCTTGAGCTTGGGCTTTCCAGCCTCCAGAACGGTGAGAAGTAATTGTCCAGTGTGCGTGGTTACCCAGTCTATGGCGTTTTCTTACAACACCCGGACTAGGCCACCCCAGGTCTGACCTCCCAATCCAGTTCCTGTGGCCGCAGACCTTGTCCTCAGGTCCAAGAAGTCCACACCTGTCTCCATCAGAAAGTCCCTGCCCACCCGGCTGTCCCAGCGTTTCCTGGTGTCCTTATAACCTACTGAGCACCCTGGTCCTTCGGGGACCCCCTTGGCTTTGCAGGGCATCAGGACAGACTCCCAGTTAGAAGCTTGCCTTGCCGCCGGCTGCTGCTCAGCCTGGTCCTGCCGCGTGTGCATTTCTAGCCTTGTCACCCTGGACTCGCTGTTTATTTGATCGCTCACCTTGATCAGGACCCTGGTCAGCATTTCGTTTTGGGTTGTCCACTCCTGGCTGTTTTCTAGATGCCCCATGTGCCAGCAAAACTGGACGTCCTCAGCACTGGCCCTGGGACCTGCCCCAGTGCCTGCCTGTGGCACCCACCTCCCCCTAGGGAGTTGTGCTGTCACCTCTTCCAATGGCCAAGATGGGTGACTTTGACCTCTGGGACCAGAGGGTCCCATTTCTTATGTCTTCCAAGTGTCAAAAGCAACGGGACCTTAGAACCAAGGTACAGGTGCCACCCTGAGCCCATGGCTGACAGCAGGGACCAGGGACATGCAGTAGGTCAGCACCCTGCTGTCATCTGCAAATGGGAGCTTCAGGGAAGACTAGGGAGATCCTGGCCAATGGCACAGGGCTGTGTGACCTTGAATATCGCTCATGCTCATTATTGAAAAAATTAGAACACCAGAAACTTGAATCAGAAGACATGTCTGAGACGGTGAGTACTAATCATAACAACAGTAAGAAGGGGGTATCATTTATTGAGGGTATAGTAGGTGCCAGGACCCTCATACACATGGTCCCATCTGACCGAACACCAGGACAGAGTCTTTGTCCCCACTTCACTACAATGAGGACTGCCACCCAGAAAAGGCATCGCTGCCTCCACAACGGTGTAAAACCGGGGTGGGCTTTTGGTGGGCTCCCTGGAGAGAAGCAAGGGAGCCCAGCCGTGCCCACCCGATTGCACGTCAGGCCACTTAGTCCCTAAGTGGACAGTCCCTAAGCCGGAAAGGGCCAGATTGGTAACCAATCAGATTGTCTCGTTAGGAAGATACATGGCTGCGAGGACAGGGAGGAAAACCATGCTGGCACTAAAGAATGTAATTCTAGGGGGTGAGATTCAGTAGTAAGTCACCTCATGAGGGAACAATTTATGTTTCGGTTCCTGGACTGTTTATCTCCGAGGATTTGGTTGTTGAGTGTTAATATGCAGCATGTGGGGAAGACACCCATCCAGGGGGTGTGAGGTCGAGGAGAAGGACTGGACCCTGAGAACCACCCCCACCCCCACTCCGCAGGCCTCCAAGCTCCTTTGGTTCTTTTAAACACCCAGGATTCACTTTTCTCTGGCTGGCACACGAATCCCTGCCCTTCGGTGTGAGGACGCTACCTGGGACCAGACTTCTCCTGCTGGAGGAGACAGAGGTGGCTACTCTGGCCCCACCCTGGTTTTTGTAGAGGAAGAAAAGTTAGCACAGAGAGGCGAAGGGGTTCATGGGACATCACCCATGGGCTGGGGTCAGAGCTAGGACTCCCTGGTCAGCCATCCAACACGTCCCACTGGGATTTTCATGTAAGAAACCCAAGTGCTGCCCATGTCCACGGTCACTACTGAGCACTGGAATGGGCCCACGTAGCCCTGGACAAGCCTCAGTCACTTTGGTGACTTTAGGGTTGCTGTGCCTCGTGGGGACTATGTGTTCCTCAAGCATCAGCTCACATACCACCTCTCCGAGGCTTCCTTCTCTTTCTGTGGCCAACTCCCCCGCCATTCCAGGGCCTCAATGACACTGTGGCTCTCAGCAGCCCTTAATGACTGTCAGCAGAGGGGTGAAAAAACACAGGGTGAAATGGATCTCAGGAAGTTCCCATGTGGGGACCGCACCCCCTTTCTCCTGCACATTGCTCTAAAGGTCACGTCTCTAACTTTTCTATGTAAGCTTCCCACAAGCCATCTGATGTTCCTTCTGCATCTCCTGAGAAACATTTAAGTCGAGGTATCTCATTCAGGGTTTAGACTAGGAGAAATTCTGTCTGCACTGGCGGGCTGGCATTGTTCCTTGCTTTCGGACAATCTAAGCTGTATTGAGTTTCCCACTTTGCTTTGGCCACCAGGAAACTCAGAGCCCGGTTCTAAACTGAGTCACAGCAACCGTGGTGATCCCTGTTACAAGTTCAAGTCACATTTTCTTATTTCTAATCCTACTTTAGTAATTTTATTTCATGTTGCTTGTTTGAGCTGCTTCAAGAAATGTTTTTGAATTGAAATACACAGGGTATAAATACACCTGATGGGTACGTTTTAAAAATAGCCTCATCGCAGAACAACGCTCTGCTATTTCGGGGTTCAGGATCTAGGTTACGGATGACACGAGCTTCTGGGCTTTCCTGATTGTCAACACGGGGAGACTGAGTCTTTGCTCTGAAGCTGCTTGGCCCCATCTCTGCCTGCGCAGTGTGGCGGGAGTGCACTTCCACACGGGTCTGTGACTGGGCTGTGGGATCCTGGAGGCGGAGCCAGGCGCCCTCCTTCTCACCCCCTGCTCCACGGTGGAGCTCGTCCGAATGGAGCCCCCCACCCCAGTCCCTACAGCCTTCCAGAGTTCTGTCTTTCATGCTTACGAGAGGCAGGCGGGAAAGGAAGTAAGGTAAAGACCCAAAACACCGGTTATTCTCAGCTCGTACTAACTTCAGCAGAATCGGTTTCTTATCATTTTATTCAAGATTCTTTCCAGTCTGACCACAGATTGACGTTGTAGTCTCTCCTCTTTTTGCTTCTTTCATCCTCCTGTGTCAGCCCTATAAGACTTTGGCCTGGTCTTCAAACACAGAATGCCCTTCCTTTCTATGTCTCACCCAGGCCAACTCCTATTCATCCTTCAAAACCCCAACACAAAGACTTCTCTTTGCAAGAAAACTTTATAGCATTTTGTTCCTTTTTTAGTGCACCCGCAGGTTCAGTGTTCATGTACACTTTTACTGGGACAGCCAGTTCGTTGTATTGTGACAGGGGGCAGTGGTTTTTCGAAGGGACGGTGGAGAGCCTGGCTTCCTGGGCTTGAGTTCCAGAGCTGCCACTTAGTAGCTGTGACTTTGGGCAAGGCGCTGGATGGCTCAGTGCCTTAGTTTCCTCACCTGAGAAGTGGGGTAGCATGAGTATCCCTGCCAAGAAAGGTGGCAAAGTAAATAAAGCCAACTTCTAGGACAGCACCTGGTGTCTGATGAGGTCTGGGGCAAGACAGGCTCCATTTTTAGCCTTTGTCTTTCCCTGGACTCCTGGATGGAGTGTCTGTTCTATTGGTGTTAGATTCTCGTGTCTTTTCCAAAGGATGCCCGGTGAAGTTTCAGTGAACGACTGTGGAGTGTGTAAGGAATGAGTATTAGATTATGTGAAGGGTATTTCTTCTCCCAGAGAATTGTGTTTATTTTCGGAAAAGCCTTCATCCTCCCCTTTCCATAGCAAAGTACGGCCCCCACCCCACGCCATGCCCAGGAGAAGCCTCCTTGGAGAGGAAGGAGCTACAGGCCATCGGGTGGATGACTTCCCCCCTCCGTGTCCCCCTTCCCTACCTTGGGGAGCCATGGCGGCACAGGCCTCCCACCCAGGTTTCCTTGAAGAGCGGGTTATGAGGGAAACAACCCTCACACTAGTGAGTGCAGAGACTTACAATGGAGCTGGGGCCCAGGAGGGCAGAAGCAGAGACTCCCTCTAGGACTGCAGGCAGGACAGAGGGGGGCATGGAAATGACCTGGGGGTGTTAGCAGCAAGAGGCGTTGGTGGGCTCCCCCCATGCCACCCCACCCAGTGATCTGGGCTGAAGTTCCACTGGACCTGGGACCCGCAGGAGCCAGGGGCCTGAGGGAGATCTAACCAAGCTGGATATCAGACTCATCCCCAAAGAGGCCCTGGTCCTATGGTGAGAGGGACGGCCACTCAGCAGATACCTACAACCACCATGAAGTATATGCACTCTGCCGTGTTCCCGGTGAGCATGCCACATTCAGGAAGAACACGGGGAACGCAGAGCAGGCAGGTCTGGCCTGCTGGACAGCTTCATGGAAGGCTTCCTGGTGGAGGTGGTATTTACACTGCTCTCTGAACCAGTGAAGGGGGGTTGGTGTGGTCAGGTCAAAAAGTTTTGAGCTGGTGAATTAAGTGACTTCTAACAAATGTTCCAAATGTTTCTCTGCTTCCTACAAGTGACCTGCCCAGCGAGATTCCGTAAGGCAAGCCTCCGAGCTCGTCTAGCGGGTCAGACACTCTGCGTGTGAGGGGGCCTCTGTCTGCTGGCACCTGGGACAGGCCCACCTGTGGCTGTGGTTTTAAAGTCCATATTATGCTAATTGTAACACTAGGCTCACAATGATCTGTGGTTCCTGAGGTTGTCTCCCCCTCTCTCAGCTGCCATCACAATAGCATCAATTTCTCTCAAACATTTTGTAAAATACTGGAGAAAAGAAAAAGGACTTCTTTGAAATGGCGTTTTCCACCACTCCCTGCAATCACATCATTAGCATAGAAATTCCTTGGGCTAAAAAATTTTCTCTATATAAGTGAGGATTATAAATTGTGATTCAAAACTAGTATGATAAGACGCTCCCCAACCCTGCAAAATTACAGTGTTTTGCGATGTCCTAACGGTGTATATTTTGTCTCTGGAACAGATCTTTTTGGGGAGGGGAGTGGCACCTCAGTGGTGTTGGCAAAGTACAATCGAATTAATCAAAGTATCATAAAGTGTGGGGGAAATGTTGAGATATAAGAACCGAAAATAAAATAGAGAGATAACGTAATCATTAAAATTGGCGCTGGTTCCGAGGACACTCATTGCCATGGAGATGTTAGGGCACGTTCCAGCTCGCGTGTTAACGGTGAACTTAAATAAAGCTGAGTCCTGGAGAGAACCGCAGCGTCCCTGGAATCCGAGCTCATCGGAGAAATCGCTGTGATTTGGGGTTACAGCCACAGAGTCCTCTGCAGAGAAGAGGCTGAACAATCCAAGTTCTGTCTGTTTGGGGGTTGTTGTTTTTTAAATTTATTTTCAAGTTCTTTGATTTTGGGAGTCAGGTCCAAACTTTCTAACCAGGCCTGTCGACCCTCCACATTCAGGAACCCACTTCCTTTCCAAATTCCTGTGGCCTTGACCTTGTCTGCCCTCAGATTCAGAGGGCCTGGCCCACCGCTCCTTCAGGGCCCATCCCAAGAGCACCCACAGGTTTTCAGTGAACACTTGTCTAGGGAGTTGTACCGCCCTGTGTCTCCTGGTGTGGGCTCTGGACTCGAACACCTGGGTTCGATTCCCAGTTCTGACGCGTACGGAGAGTCAGTTTCCAGATTTGTAAAACGCAGATAATAATGAATCCTGCCCTTGGGACCAGGGCCACCCCCATGCCGAGGGGTCACTATAAATGAGTGCCGTCACTGAGCACGTGGCTGCCTCGTCTCTCAGGGCCACAGATGTCCGTGGGCTCTCTCCCCACTGCAGGTCAGGTGTCTTGTTGGGGGCAAAGATAACTTATTCATTTTGGCATCCAGTAGATGCCCAGTAAATGTGCTTCATTAATAGACAGGTGTTTGCTAACAGCAGCATGTTTGTGCCTGAGCTGTGTGGACGGTTTCTCTCCATATCATGATGTGTGGCTCTAGTTAACCCACCTCTGGTGCTCCTCTGGTGACAGGAAGGACACTTTGGGACCCTGGGCGCCTGGCACTGAGCTAGGTGATTCCTGCATACTTCTGCGAGGTAATAAGCACCATCATTACCATCCCCAAGTGCTGGCTCCTTAGCTGGAGTAATAGCAGCTGCCGGACCAAAGGGACCCCCTTATTTCCCCATCATCATTTCCCAACAGTGCAAGGTGGACGTTTCTGTCCAGAAACAGCTTCTTTGACACAGTGACTCCGGGACTCAGGCTCCTCCCACCTCGTGACTCCCCCTTTGTCTCCTGGTCCTCTTCCAGTGGCAGGGGAGGGGTTCCCACTGGCAGGGACACTGAGTACTGATAAATGATCACATGACCCCACCGAGCGAGCTGCAGGATGAAGGAGCTCAGTGGGGACGTGTGGGCCCACTGCTGCCATCAAGAAGGGACACTGTACTCTCTTCCCAACTCCAAGTTCGGTGAGCGATGGCAAGTAGAGAGCTTGAAATGGGCCACAGCAAAGCATGTGCACCACAGCGGTGGGCAAATGCTTTGGCTAGTTTTCGGTGGGTGGGTTTACCAGGACACCACTGGCCTCTCCCAGTGACAAGGGTTCAGATGGAAGGGACATGAATTTTGGAGGGCAATTGGTCATCTCTGCTAGGTATAATAACGACCCCATTGTAAGGATGAGGAAACGGAGGTCGGCGTGCCAGCTAACTCCTCCCTGAGTGCACAGCCAGCGAGTGGGACTCGCCAAGAAACTCCTGCCGCCCTGCCATCTGGCCTCCCAAACCCAGAACGCTCATCTGCAAGATTATTAGCAATTCTATTTTTAATTTCAGAATGTTGAGGGAAAGAGAATGATTTCTTTTTCTGCAACTAGGTTCAATTAGAATCGAAGCTGTTTTGTTTCCTCTTTCATCATTATTAAAGATACATTTTTCTTCCTTTGTCCGAGAAGCGTGATGGGCAATGTTACTGAATAGAATCCCACAGCTCTGAGCATTGTTCTGTCACTATTAAGGCACAAACGGTGCTTTTTGTTTTCCCTCTCCCAGAAAATGTGGTGGCTGACTATTTTTTACTGAGCGCTTTCCTAGTAAATCTCCTTGCTAAATTGGCCACTTTATTCATGATGATTTCTTGAAATATATCATTGTTGTGGCACAATATGAATAATGAAGAGGAATATTTTCAAACACATACAGAGCTCTGCATAAAACTCCTGGGCAGAGCGCTGAGCAAAGTCCACAGGGACCTGGTCAGTCCTTACTGCCTTGGGGACGAGCTGGGGACTCTCGGCCCAGATCCAGGGACCCTCTGTCCTGGGACAATGCTTGCCACCTTTGGACTCGGTCCTAGCCCCCGGCACTGGCCAGAGCATCCGCAGGATATCTCATGCGGCTGTCAGCACACCTGTACGCAGCTGCCCTCTGAGAGGAGGGATGCCAGCCAGTTAGACTCTTGGGCTTGGGAGCCATCCCCTGCCCTCCCTACCCCCACCACTGCTCCTCCCCACCCTGAGTTTGAACCAACTCTGCCGCCTGCTGGCTGTGGGGACTTGAGAAGGTTAGCTCAGTGCTCTAAGCCCTTGCCCCCTCACCTTGAAAATGAGGATAATTGTGTCTGTTAGGGGGACAACGTCCAGCTCATTGTGAAGTGCTCACGTGCTGCTGGCAGCTATTCAGTGACCCAGATCATTGTCATCATTATCACGACACTCCCACCACATGCTGGGTGTCCCTGAGGCAAGCTCGGGGTGTGGTCTGGCCCCCCAAGCATCACCTTGTACAGAGCAAATGGTTGTCGCAGTTGATGGTGTCTTCAATGACCAACATTAAAAATAGCTGGGATTGTGTAGACGCATGAGTTTGTGGTTCCCTTTGGGCAATGAAGAAAGTGAACTTGGCCTAGTTTGTGGGTCAACAATCACCCCTGGGACTGAGGGAAGGACGAGAGCCTGGGGTGGGGAGAAGAGGCTGGGGCCAGGTCCCAGGACATGGCGTTATCATTACTAGTGTCCTTCGTTGTCGACACCAGCCACAAATTAATTGCCACCCAGGCAGGATCTTTATGAGACCAAAAAGCCTGCCTCAGCTGCCACATCTCAGGATGAGGGTCCCATTGGGTGCCCCCTCCCCCATTGGGTGCCCCCCTCCCCATTGCCAGCCCACCTGGTCTGGGACTTGGGGGCAACAGATTGTTCTGAGTGAGGGAATCGATTTAGTGCCATGTCCATTTGGAAACTCAGCTAACATTTTTCAAGTACCTACTATGAGCTGGTCACCATGCTAAGTTCTTTAACGTTATTTAATTAAAACATCCTTTGTGGCCTTTACCTGATGCTATTTGATGTGATACATTTGTCTACTTTCTCATTTCGTTCAGCACTGTATGCCTTGGTGACTAGAATGGTGTTCGGAACCAAGCTGACACCCAGTAAAAGTTCTTAAATGAGTGAATGAGTGAGTGAGTGAGTGGCTATGTTCTCTCCACTCTGGGATAGGAGCAT
>PVIA01017220.1:0-16339 GCA_004024845.1 Tonatia bakeri
TTCCTGGTTGTTCCGTTCTTCCTTATGGTCCACTCCATTGATTTTAGTTCCAGTTTTCTTCCTGTCACTATTGGTTCCCTGTGCATTTTCCTTCATTTCTCTTATTGTAGCCTGCATTTGTTCATCTAATTTATGACCAAAGTCAACCAATTCTGTGAGCATCTTGATCACCAGTGCTTTGAACTGTGCATCTGATAATTTAGCTATCTCTTGGTCACTTAAAAAATTGGCTCTGGGGCTTTTAATTCTGTTTGAGCCATCTTTTTTATTTTTTATTTTCCTTTGATCTGGTTGCGTCTGTTAGGTAAGGGCGGCAGAGCCTTAGGTGTCCACCAGGGTAGGGCACCCCAGTCGCTGGGTTGTGACATTGTATGTGGGGGTGGGGTCCGAGAGGGAACAATGACGCCTGCTCTGCTCTCACTAGGACTTCAGTCCCCTTTGCCACCTTCCACAATCAAACTGGGTCTTTCTGGTGCTGGCTCCCGGGCGGTGGGCTTGTGCACTTTCTTGGACTCTGTGGGCTTCCCCGAGAAGTCTCCTGTGCGGCTGAGAGAATCTCCCGGCCTCAACCCCCACAGGTGTTTCCAGTCGGTGCTCTCAGGCTTTGTTTCCCGGCGGCGCTGGGGCCCTGGGCCGCGCGGTCTGTGTCGCTGCCCCTTTTTCGCTTAGTCTGTCTGCGCTCGAACGTGTGGCTGCGGAAAGCCAGGCGCCTTGCGCGCCTCACTGGGTCTGCTCGTCGCCTCCCGCGCCCAGCGTCCGCCACCGGTCCGCCAACTGCTACCTGCCGTCTATGCCCTGGGTGCCGTGCCCACGCCTGCCAGCCACCGCTTTGTCCTGCCCGGACCCCGTGACCCCTCTCCGCAGCCCTCCGACTCCGCCCCTCCTTACCGGTCCGGATGTACGGTAGTCAGACTTCCGTTCAGTTCATTTCTCTCTGTTCTGGTTGTTTTTTTGTTTCTCAATTTTTGTTGTCCTTAGTTTTGGTTGCTCGGGGAGGCACAGTGCGACTGCCTATGCCTCCATCTTGGCTGGAAGTCACAGTAGCTTTATTTATATCAGATTCAAGGTGTAAAAAACCCAAGTGTCTATCCACTGGAGAATGGACCAAGAAATTGTGGTGTATTCATACAATGGACTCCTACTTAGCAATAAAAACATGCTGTTGATACATTAAGTGCAATGGATGACAAAAAACATTGTTAACTGCAAAATGGTATCATTTGTCTGGCTCCTTTTTGTATATATAAACTTTAAAGTAAGCAAAACTATTTTTTGGTGATAGAAACCAAAGTAGCGCTTTCAACCCTGGCTGGTGTGGCTCAGTGGATTGAGTGCCAGCCTGCAAACGGAAAGGTTGCTGGTTCGATTCCCGGTCAGGGCACACCAGGGTTGTGGGCCAGGTCTTCAGTTGCGGGTGTGCGAGAGGCAACTGATTGATGTTTCTCTTTCCCACTTCCCCTCTCTCTAAAAGTAAATAACTAAAAATGGGCACCAGGGAATTTTCCGTGGTGATGAAAACTCTTTAGATCTTTAAATTTGTTTACAAAAAATGTTTATTTCTCAATTGCAGTTTACAGTCAGTCTTTTGTATTAGTGTCAGGTGTGCAGTATCGTGGTCAGAGAATCACGTACTTTACAAATGCTCCCCCTGATATTTCCAGGGCCCACCTGGCACCACACATAGGCACTATAAGAAAACGCTCTACACCTTAATGTAGGTGATGGTCACACGGGTGTATGCGTTTGTAAAATGTTGATTTCAGTTCAGAGTTGTGCATTTTACTTTATGCAAATAATATCTCAATAAAATACCATTTAACGAGAATGAGATCTATTTTACATGTGCTGTTATGGAACGGCCCTCAAAATAACGGGGGCTAAGTAAACAGAACAAGGTGCAGAACACTGTTTTTATTTTGTTCACTTTTTTAACACTGTCTAAGTCTGTATAATGGCTTGTCTCATGGAGGAGAACACCGGGATTAGTTAGACTCTGTCGCTGTAGCAAGCTCAAATTGTGCCAGACAGCTCTGATCGTCTGTCACAGAGTGTTGCTTGCATGTTTTGATTTTTTAAAGAAAAGGAAGATGCATATATATGAATATTTTTATGAGAGTAAAATATCTCTAGAAGGAGAGTATCAGAAGTTGCCTCTAAGTAAGAACAGGAAATTTTCATCAGGAAGTTTTATTCAGCTGTGTATTTCCTTTTATGGCCTTTGAATTTTGTATCATGCTCATGTATTACCCATTTAAATATTTTTAAGTTTTTAAGGAAAGCAAAAGCAAGAAGGCTTTAAAGTATCAAGCTATTACTATGTTAAGTGCCAAAGCAGAACAAAATTTACATATATATGTATACACACACACACACACACACACACACACATAATGCAGTGAGACTGACTATGTAAACGTGCATTTTGAAAAAAAGGAAGTGACCCCTGGCCGATGTGGCTCAGTGGAGTGAGCACCAGCCTGTGAACCAAAGCGTTGCTGGTTTGATTCCCGGTCAGGACACATGCCTGGGTTGCAGGCCAGATTCCCGGTTGGGGGTGTCTGAGAGGCAACTGATGGATGTTTCTCTTGCACATTAATATTTCTCTCTCTCTTTCTCCCCTCCTTTCCCCCCCTCTAAAAATAAATTTAAAAAATTTAAAAAGTATTTAAAAAAAGGAAATGAAACACATCAACTGTTAAAAGTGCTTGTTGGGACTGTGGTTATTTTTAAATCTTTCTACTTTACTGCCTTTTCTACATTTTGCATCATAAATGTTTTACAATCTGAAAAGATAAAATAATTATTTAAAAAGACACAGTGAAAACACTCCAGAAAAAAAAATGAAATGTGGATGCCGCTTTGTTCAAACTAAGTATGTGGCCAGATTTCCCCATCCGAGTTTCCTGGAGAATGCCAGGCCCAGAGCAGGGGGCTGGGTGTAGGGGTTGGGTGGGGCAAGCTGGGAGACTCGGGGCATCACTTGTCGCCCAGCACAGGGAGGTGCTGATGGATTGCCTGGCATAGCCAGAGCTCCCACAGCAAAGTGGAGGATTTGTGGCGGATAACACCTAACCTGGGTGGTGAGGACGCAGAGCAAGGCAGATGCTATCCTGGCTCACTGCGAGTGGCCTCAGCAAGGATAAAGGAAAACGATGAACCTTGATAATGAACATGAATACTTGTCACGTTAACTACTCAGAGCATCACTGCACCTGTTATACTATCCATTTATTATCTGTTTATACAGGCTCACAGGAAACTTGGGAGAATATCTTAGAAGTCCCTTATCCTGGACTTTAGCCCTCTTCTCTTAATACCTGGCCTCACTGTATTTTCCGAGGTATACTCAGCCTAAGTTCAGCCTTTAGACTGAACCCCACCTCAGGCTAACCCCACCTGGGATAGAGCCCTGACCCCCCCATGCTTAAGGGGACACCTTGTGGAGGGTTAGAGTTTGTTCTCCAAGACGGCAAAGAGGTCTTTGGGATGTCATGCCCTGTGGATTTATGTTAAAAGAAACGAGTCATGCTGGGACAAGGAGATGACATATTCCCTCTGTTTTCTCCTGTCTCTGAGCACAGAATTGGAAGTTGTTTCTTCCTCCTAAGTTCTCCCGGGCCCTCTAACAGGGTTCAGTGAAGTGTTCGATAAGGCATTAGACACATTCAAAGATCAGCAAGTCCTGGGCCCTGTCCCCAAAGGAATTCGCAGCCCAGCCAAGGAGGGGAGAGAGGAAAGGTGGGGGAGACTGAACCACAGAACACAGTGACCTATACTTCCAGTGAGCAATGACAAAAGCTGTAAGGGAGATGATCCTTCTGTGCTCCTTGAGGAATGCATGAGGAGCCGAGTTTCAGCCAGGGTCTCACTTGAGCTGTAAGATTTTTCTTGAGCTGAGGAAGAAGGAGGTGGGAACTGCAAAAGAAGTGCTAGGGAATGGCAGTATAAGAAGTGGGAGGAGGAAGTCACTCCTTCACCCTTGTCCTGGGCAGAAGGGACTATCTCCTATACACTTTCAAAGGCTATCATCATCACCCTTTAGGGTTTCTGCAGCAGTTTTTGAAAATTAACTGCAATGCACTTTCACAGCACCCTCATAAGAAGGAAACATGGAAAAGCTGAAGACCAGAGATGCTAAAGCCATTTAACATTAAGTCAATTCGACATTAAGTCACTCTGGCCTTAGTAGAGGGACACCTTGACCTCACCGAAGGAGCTCAAGGGGAGTTTGGTTCAGTCCTCAAAATGGAGAATTGCTCGTTTCTTTTGACAATATACAAGAGTTACACATTTTTTTCAAGCAATACAGTAAAACAGACCCTCATAAATTTGCTCCCCAGAGATCACTGTCATCAACAGACTTTCCTCAATTTGGACTAAGAAGGTTCTTGACTGTATGGAACAGAAATGGACTTTGAGTGCCATAAGCAGAAAAGGGCCTTGTTGGAAGGAGGCCAGACAGCTCAGAGCACCAATGGGAAAGCAGTCAGGAAAACCAGCAAGAATGAAGGGGAGCCAGGCAACCAGGAACCAAGCCACAGTCAAGATCCTAGACTGGTTAGGATGCCACTTCTGCTGCCAGTGGACATGGATGGATGGCTACCATCATTGCTCCTGTGACCCTGGGGATCACAGCCACCACCAGCAGCAGAACAAGTTCCAAAATATCCCTGCTTCTGGCCAAGCTAAGGACACACACTTCCACTTTGGCTACCAGAAGCCTGGAGAATAGTCTGTCATGGAGACAGCCCTGCCACCCAGACCCACACGGTTGGATGCCTCAAGAAAGAGGAGCAGATGTCACAGAGCAAATAAACGGCAAATGTTTATTACGTAGGCACACAGCTTTTCTGTATACATGGGGTTTTATTATACATGCTAATTGGTAAATAGATTTTTTTGTTTAGGCCTGTATTTCTTTTCATATTAATAGAATAACTCATCCCTTAAATTCCTGCACAGTATTTATCGTGTAGATAGTCAATAACTGTTTAATCAGTTTTCACTTAGTGGGCATCTAGTGTCTATTCTTTACTGTTATAAGAACACAGCGAGACCATCCTGGACATTTGCGCTTGTCCCAGTTGTTCTTTAGATGAAATTCCAAAAGTGAAACTGCCAGGTCAAACGGCATATAAAATTTTATCTGTCTCCCGGTATATATGTAAAGGAACATTATCCATTTATACTTTTACTAAAACTAATGAGAAAACCCCAAAGGGGTCCTCTCTCTTTCACTGATCTGATTGTATGTAACATACCTGTTAAAAGTAACCACCTACCAAGTAGCTTTGAGTCGAACACGATACTGGAAGTGAAACCTTGTGTGTAGAACTCCACTGCTTCCAGCCACGTGAAACTCCAGGTATCCAGTAGGTGCACTCCCCAGCCAGAGGCTCGTGCCTGGCGCGCTGAGGCTTTGAACCCTGGTCCCCTCACGGGCCAGTCTGCTTTCCTCCCCACTCGGCTAAACTACCTCCTCCAGGACGCCTGCTTGTAAATAAATAAATAAACAAACAAACAAGTACGAAGCCCAGAATGCGGGCGCCGAACTTCCTGCTGGGGGGCTGGGAACTGGAAGCGGCCTCGGCCTCCAGCCCCGCCAGACGTCGCGGGCCGCGTCTACCAGGGCGCGCCCTCGCCAGCTTGCAGGCCTCCCGGCTCCCTGGGACGCGCGGGCCGTGACCTCGGGAGGACAGCAGGAAGAGGGGAAGCAAATGACATCCCGGGACTCTGAAGTCCGCGCTTTTCGCTTCCCCCCGCTGGTGCCTCCTCGGGCCCAGCGCCCAGGTCAGGTGAACCCGACATTGGCTGCCACTTTGTAAAAGCAAGTCGGCCCTCTGATTATATGATTTGAGAAGAAGCCCGGCCGCCTAAAGCAGCCAGCGGGTCCCATGGTGTAATGGTTAGCACTCTGGACTTTGAATCCAGCGATCCGAGTTCAAATCTCGGTGGGACCTCTCCAAATACCTTTTGGTTCTGCAATTTCTGTTTTGGGGATAAATGGCGCCAACAATCACTTCGAGCTGTGCAGCTGCCCCCGTGACCTGACGGACTGCGGTTTAGGGTCCCTCCCCTTCTCTCGAGATGCTATCCTTTCATGGCCGGCCCATGGGTCTCAGTGCGCATGCGTAAGAGTCGGCGCGGAAAAACATTTGTGGGTGGGAGAGTTTACACTGGCGGGGACAGAAGGAGAAACCAGAAAGATCCCGGGGATTCTACTTCGGGCGCGCAACAGCAGCAGAGTGCGGTACATTTCTGTTGTGTTGCGTAAACCGGGACGAACTGACTCCGCCGAGCCCAGCGGAGCGCGAAGGAATGACAAGCTGGGGAGGAGGGTGTGGTTTGGGGGTCAGTCTTGCTGTGAGTCCGTCGGAGACTGAAGTGTGTGTAGATCTGTTTTGGTTGTATGGTATTCAAGCAGTAGACAGTAATTTCTGTGCCTTTTTCCTTTTTTTTTACAGATTCTTCAAATTTTGTAAATTAAAGTTTACATTCAATATTAATTTTGTATTAACTTCAGGTATGCAGTATAGTGGTTAGACAATCATATACATTATGTTACCCCTGACATTTCCGGTACTCAACTGGCACCATACGTAGTTATTACAATATTATCGACTACTATGCTGTACAGTGTCTTTCTTATTTTTTATTTTTAAAATTGATTTGAGAGAGAGAATCATCAATTTGTTGTTCCACTTATTTATGTATTCATTGGTTGCTTCTTGTATGTGCCCTGACCGGTGATGGAACCCGAAACCTTGCTGTATCTGGATGACACTCTAACCGAGTCTTTCTTAAAGGGCACAAAGTCTTTCTTAAGAAAAAAAATTATTTTAATCAATTCCAGAGAGAGGGGAAGGGAGGGAGAGAGGGACAGGAGCATGGACGTGAGAGAGAGACACGTATCGGTTGCCCGTTGCACACGCTCCAATTAGGAACTGAACCCACAACCCAGGCATATTGCCCGCACCTGGGATGGAACCGCTAACATTGACCGGAGCCATTCTGTGCATTTCAGTGGAGGGTCGGGGCAGGGAGCGGGGGATCCTTAGTTAAGCTATCCATGCCTCAATCTGTCTCAGTGGGTCAGTTTCTCATCATATTAATGCACTATTTCTCCTGAGCAGAGGGTAGGGATCTCTATATGGTTCACCAACAGGGTTGAGCGAATCTCTATACTGACAAATCTGCCTTGAAGCCGTGTTTTGGGTGCTGACCAGGCCCACGTGATTTGCAGGAAAGGGTGTACCTTAGGAAGAGCAGGCAAAAGACGCTCAGGGAGTGCTGTCTTCTTTGATTGGCATCCAGGTTTTGAGAGCTGTACGTCCCTCTGGGATAAGTGACGAGGGTGCCCGCTGACGCATTTGTGACCTCCCCACGGGGTGACTGGCAGGCACTGTGGTGATAGTTCCCGCCCCTTGGGAAGATGCCCTGGTAACAGAGAGGCTCCTCCCATTGATTCAGAGCAAGCCGAATCTGTCCCCGGAGAGCTCCTCTCTCTACTCCATCCCACGCGGCACACTCCTTAAAGGTTTGGATGGATTTGTGCGTGTGAGCCGTCCCAGCCTCAAAAGTACCTAGGCGTGAGAGGTGGGAGGACTTGCTCTACCAGAGATTAAAGCCTATTGTCAACCATAAACTATAGGAGTTGATAGTGTGATACTGGTGCGGGGGCATTGTGCAAACATACCCATGGAGCAGAATGGAAAGCCCGGATGCAGCCCCGCACATACTTGGACACGTGATTTATGGCACAACAGGGCAGTAGACAAAGGACCTACTTTTCAATAAATTATTCTGGGACAATGGATGTCATATGGAAAAATATGAGGTCAACTTATACTAAGCAGGGCAATAAATTCCATGTGAACTGTAGACCTTTGAAAGGAAAAGCGATAAAGCTTTTGGAAGACAACATAGGAAAATATTTCCATCACCTCAGAGTAGAGAAAGTCTTAAGACACAGAATGTTCTAAAAGTTTCATCTTTGTCATCATATTAATATGACATTGTATATTCTTCTTATTAAAGACCTCAATAGGAAAGTGAAAAGGGCTCTGGCTGGTGTGGCTCAGTGGACTGAGCGCTGGCCTATGGACCAAAGGTCGCCGGTTCAATGCCCAGTCAGGGCACATGCCTGAGTTGTGGGCCAGGTCAGGTCCCCAGTGGGAGGTTCATGAGAGGCAACCACACATTGATGTTTTTCACTCTCTCTTTCTCCCTCCCTTCCTCTCTGCCCAAAAGTCAATACCCAAGAGAAAAGAAAAACAACTTAATGGCAAAACAGCAAAAGACTTGAAATGGCACTTTACAGGGAAAGTCAATAATAATGTACATACATTAGTCATCAGAAAAGTGCAAATTAAAAGTGAACTGCCACTGCACACTCACAAGAATGACAATGCTGGATGTTGCCCACAGAGAGGGACTAAGAATAAAGATCTTTTACTCTGATCCAGCATAACGTACTTGGAGGATTCCAAGCCTCACACAAAGACATTGATAAATTTCCTCCTGTGATGGTATTTAACCCACATTTAATAAAACACTTAGGAGCTCACAGCCATCCCTGCAGTCCCCCCGCCGCCTCCAGCGTCTCTGAAACCCCCTCCACCTTCCCTCCTCTTTCCAACCCTAGTAGCTCAGGGTCCCTCCTCCTCCCTAACAGTCTGAGAAGGCCTGTCCAATGGTTTTATGGTTTTATGGTTTTATTCTCTTGCAGGGCCCCCAAGAACAGCATTTTCCAGAAGATGGCGCCTGCAGCCTATTGTTCCTGGCCAGAGTCACCAGCAGAGGGCAGAGTGCCAGGACCACTGGGGAAGCCAGGCCTTATGCTGGATTCCCTGGGCAGTCCATTATCTTCTTCGTTTATTCTTTGTACATCACATCATGTATACATAACGCTTATCACGATGCCTCCCACACAGCACGCCCATTAGTGATATAACAGGCAGCACCATTTAACACCCGTTTGTTGAGCACCGACCATGTTCTAGGAGCTGGAAACACAAAAATGGGAGACTCAACCCGTGCCCTCAAAGGGCTTGAACTCTTGACCGATAAATCAGAGACTCAAGTCGAGTATAACATGAAAAGCAATAGACTCAGGAGCATTTGTGGGCAGAAAGGGAAGTGAAATCCAACTAGGTGTGGTTTAAAAAAATCCAGATGAAAGCTCAGAATGACATGGAAGTGCTACCATTTGTGTAAAAAGAAGGACATTCATATGTATTGGCTTGTACCTGAGAGCCCTGGCTGGTGTGGCTCGCTGGACTGAATGCCGGCCTGCGACCCAAAGGGTGGCCGGCTGATTCCCAGTCAGGGCGCATGCCTGGGTTGTGGGTCCGGTCCCCAGTAGACAAGATCTCATCCCTCCATACTGCAGGGGTGAGATCCAGGGGGCACTAGGGGTGAGAGGTAGGGAGGGCTGGACTGTCTGATTCACTAGGAAGGATTTCAGCTTCTACGAGCTTCAGAAGCTCAGCCCTGAATTTACCAGTCAGCTCTGCCCCTCTTCCCCTCCCCTCCTTCTAAGGCCTGGGAATCCCATCCTGGGGGGCTTCCCTGAACGTGTGGAAGAAAGGTGATACAGAACTTGAACCCTGAGTTACTCTGATTGATGTAGTTTGACCAGGGAACCAGGAGCATTCCACCTCTTTCTCCCTCTTCCGAACCTGACATCATTTCACAACTCAGGTTCATCAGAATTTCAACCATCCAGGCCCTGCTTGTGGCCTCACCTGTCTGACCCTCCCTTCTCCACCCTTTCCACAGCCCTCCTTCCTCCATCCACCCCAGCCCTCGTGGCTGGTGTTCTCCAAGCTCTATTTTTAGCCTCTTCTCACTGGACCCAAGCAGCCCTCTTGAGCGGTGTCTCCTATTTTTGTACTGTCAGCGGCCACCTCTCAGCAATTCCCAACAGGGCTCAAGGAATGGGAGGAGAAGCCTCGGGGAGTCATTTAGAGTCACCTGGTGGAGTGGCGCAGCTATTCACTGAGTCATCACAGAAAGGAGCTTGAAGTTCCCTGGCCATCCTCCAACATTCAATCTCTAAACCCTGACAATGTTCCTTCCCAGTTATCTCTCCAATCATCACCTTCTTTCTGCCCTGAGTCCATTTTCCTGATTCAGTCCCTAATCACGTCTGAGTGCCTGGGTCCCAGGGATTCCACTTTCTCTGCTAACTACCCTTCTCAGGGGCACCGGGAGTCATCGGGGACAGGAGTTCCTTCCTCTCCGATTCCTGGGAAGCGAATGAGGTTCTGGTCAGATGGTCAGGTCTTAGAGAACAATTGAAGGACTGAAGATGAGGATATCGGATATTGGGAGAGAGCTAGGTGGCCGGTCCCCTTAAGGTGAGCTCAGAGACTGAAAATATTCAAGTGACACAAACAGGTTTACCAGAAGCCTCCCTGTGCAAGAGGCTCTTTAGAACCCCACTGGGGCTCGGGCAGGCGGGGCTCAGTGGACTGAGTGCCAGTCTGAGAACCCAAAGGTCACTGGCTTGATTCCCAGTCAGGGCACATGCCCGGGTTGTGGGCCGGGTCCCAAGTTGGAGGCGTGCAAGAGGCAACTGATCCATGTATCTCTCCCACATTGATGTTTCTCTTTCTTTCTCCTTCCCTGCCTCTCTCTCTAAAAATAAATAAATACAATCTTAAAAAGAAAAATAGAACCCCACTGGGCTGGCTGGGGCTCATGAAACAAAGCAGCCAGAGAGGCAGTGACAGTGGACTTAAGCGTTGGAAAATTTTAGTTTAAGTAATAGCTAATAAGCTTAGTAATCAGTGCCTGTAAAAGCTTTTGCTCCAGGAACTGTAGGTATGACCCACCCTGACTCCAGGAGACCCTAAGCAGTTCCACCTTTGAGCCTCCGGAGAACCACAAGCAATTCAAGATGATAGCTGAGCCCTTGTACTCTAGAGTGAGATGACCACGCCCAGGACACAGCTAAAGACCACCGCCCAGGGGGAGGATGCTGGAGTTGGGTATTTTTTTAATCCAATTAACTTCTGGAATTTCAAAACCCCTCACCACACCTTGTTTATTCCCTGCTGTAAAAACCTTGGCCTGGAGATATAAGACAAAATGGTCTGTTAGGGTATAAACCTGCCATTTTCTCAGGTTGCCAGCCATCTGAGTAAAGATTCAATCTCTGACTCTGCTTATTGGGTTTGGTAGTGACAAGCAGCCCGAACGCCGGTGTCTTTTCCGATTTTAGCAGGATAAGAGCTCCTGCATGAGTTCACAAGCCTGGGCTTTCCTCGCCGAGGCCAGCACGACTCTACTGATGGGCCAGCAATGGTGACAACCCAGAGCACCAGCCAGTTCTCTGGTGGCAGGTCAATGTGCCTGGAATGGGCACTAATTCAGGAATGGGATTTCCGTTCCTTGCCTGTCATGTCCCTGCTGACACTGCTGGCTGTGGACCCATGCAGTGTCTTCCAGAGGGCCGTGGTGTGCTAGACCCTCCTCTCTCCCGGACGCTCTTCCCAGCAGAAGTAAGGCAGACACTGAATGTGATGTGGATCCTGGAACAGGAGAATGACACTAGTGGGAAAGCTAGGGAAACTCAAAGTCTGGAGCTTAGTTAATAGTATAGTGCCAACGTTAATGTCTTAGTTTTAATAAAAGTGTCATGGTTATGTAAGATATTAACACCAGAGGAAGCTGGGGAAAGGCACGTGGGAATTCTGCCCTCGATTTGCAACTCTCTGTAAATCTGAAATTATTTCAAAATGAAACTACTGAATTTTCAGAAAGAAGTAAGGCAAGGGGCTCATGTCAACGGGATTTGCTGATCTCGAGGTGTGTCCGTCACTGGAAGCTGGTGGCTTTACAGAATGGCGGGCTAGCCTGGTGAAGCCCCAGTGTGGTGCCAGCTAGGAGACATCACAGCAGGGATGAGGTGCTGTCAGGAGGCTGCCGAGTGTTCTGAACTGAACCAGGGACAGCAGACGTTCTTTTCTCCCCAGGCTGAAAAACTCGGAGGTGGGGTAGAAGCGGGACCACTGGCTTAGATTACACAATGACCAGCTCTCACAGTGGTCATTCTCCTCTTCTCAGCTTGCTCCTGTGAAGGTCCGCACCACGGGCAGGGGAGGAGTGCTGCCCCCAGGGCACAGAATAATAACTCTTTTGAAGTGGAAGCTGAGATTGCCCTCAGCCATTGGAAGCTCCTCCTGGAACTGGGACAACAAACAGGAGCTCTGAGTGTTGGGCCCCTCCTGTGGCCGGGAGGTGTTTGGGAGGGGCCAGGAGAACACCTGGGGCACCACGCCCTAAGTAAGGTGCAATTGTTTTTTATAAGTCTAAAGTTGTTTTTTTTTTTAAGATTTTATTTATTTATTTTTAGACAGAGGGGAATTGGAGAGAGAGAGAGGGAGAGAAACATCAATGTGTGGTTGCCTGTCGTATGCCCCCAACTGGGGACCTGGTTGGCAACCCAGGCATGTGCCCTGACTGGGAATCGAACCACTGACCTTTTGAATCACAGGCTGGCACTCAATTCACTGAGCCACACCAGCCAGGGCTAAAGGTACTATTCTACCCAGAGCCCCACCAAGGGTTCAAACTCCTCAGGAATAAAGGTTGGATTCACCCCCTGGACCCTGCACTTCAACCCGAGAGATTGTGCCTGAAGGCAGAAGATGGGGTCTGGGGGTGGAAGAAGGAAGCCATAGCCACACGGTCCACAGCCCCATGACTGTAGCCCCAGCTGGCTTTCCTTTCCTACTGTTAGAGCCACATGGGATATTTACCTTTCCCCATTTAAAAAATTAACTATTGCTATATTTCAACGTGCCCTGGCTGGTGTGGCTCAGTGGATTGAGTGCCAGCCTGTGAATCAAAGGGTCTCCAGTTTCATTCCCAGTCAGGGCACATGCCTGGGTAGCAGCCCAGGCCCCCAGTGGGGGCGCATGAGAGGCAACCACACACTGATGTTTCTCTCCCTCTCTTTCTCCCGCCCTTCCCCTCTCTATAAAATAAATAAATAAAGTCTTTAAAAAAATAAGTGAATATTTCTCTTCTTCATTCCTCATCTTTCCCTTCTCTCGGGCACAGCACATTGAGAGCGGCTGAGTTTACTTCAGGTTGCGGAATGGTGAATTGAGAAAGGAATAGACCCTCCTTGGGAGACCCTGGATTCTGCCAGTGGCCTGTGGACCTCACCAGGAGCAGGGCATGCCCTCAGGCTGTGGCCCTCTGGGAGGGGAGGCGTGCATGAGTCTGCAGCTCTGTGTTATCACTGTATTAGGTTAAATTTGTTTTCAGATATTTGCTCTCAATCCTATCTAGTAATCTTCCCAGCCAGAAACTTGGACTTCATCCTTGACGACTCCCTCCCTTTCACCCTGACGTCACTCCACAAGACGTCAAGACCTGAACACTTCCTTTTCCAGAGAACTCTCCCCCCCATCTCCTTTTCCAGTTTACAGCCACTGCCCTAATCCACATCTCCCCTGATCTGATAGTCATCCCCATGTCCCTGTGCTTCTACTTTCCCTTTTCAATCTTTTATTTTTAAGATTTTTATTTATTTATTTATTTTTAAAGAGAAGGGAAGGGAGGGAGGAAGAGGAGAGAAACATCGATGCCTGGTTGCCTCTTACATGCCCCCTACTGGGGACCTGGCCCACAACCCAGGCATGTGCCCTGACTGGGAATCGAACTGGTGACCCTTTGGTTTATAGGCTGGCACTCAATCCACTGAGCCACACCAGCCAGGGCTCCCTTTTCAATCTTATCAAAAGCCAAAACCTTCTAAATGCAAGCATTACTGAGTCACTCCCAGCAGACAAGGCTGTTTAGGAAAGCCAACAGGACTCCTTGGGTCACCCCCACCCCCACCTCTTCAACAGCAGATCCTGGGACCCAGGCCTCTCTCTTGACAGTCCAACAATTCCAGTCTGATGGGCGTTTGGATTCAACACCCCTCCCAGCTGAGGGAATCACACACACACACACACACACACACACACACACACACACATTTATGCCTCTGATTCTACTCTACCTTCAACCTGACTCGCCATCCATCCTCAACTTAACTGTTTAGGACTCTGCTCAGGACATCACCTCCTTCTAGAAGCCTTCCGTCAGTCCTCTCCTAGGATGCAACATACCCATTTGCTGGATCGGGTGGCCCTCCTACGGGTTCCCATCACGACCCGCACTGACCCCTCCTACACTGCACCGACCGTGCTGTCCCGTGGGTGCGTGTCTGTGGCTCCTTTAGACAGTCATCGTCTCCGTCCTTCACCGGGTCCCCAGCCCTCAGTGGGATCCAGCCTCCCTTCTGCTCAGCAAAGCCTGTCTCTCCACTACTTACCTGTCTTCCTAGGCTTTGCATTGCCCTAAGGGTGGAGAGAAAGTTCTTACCTGATCTCCTGGCCCAGTCCTTCAGCATTTGACCCAGCCTCCCTCTCCGACCTCACGTTTAACCACATCCTTAGTAGCACCCCCTCCCCCACTGGCCTGCCACAGTCCGGGCTACCTGGGGTATCGCTCTGGGTGTCTGTCTGCCTGCTGCGTGTGTCTACACCACCCTTGACTTTCCTTTCCCCATGGCAACACTTAATGATTTAACTGTGAATGCTACTTTTTTTAAACATCACCCGAGGACATGCTTATTGATTCTTCAGAGAGAGAGGAAAGGAGAAAGAAAGAGAAAGAGAATCATCAGTTGGTTGCCTTCCATCTGCGCCCCCCATGGGGGATCAAACCCGCAAACCCAGTGCATGCCCTCACCGGGGCCTGAGCCATCAACCTTTTGGTACATGGGGCGACACTCCAACCCACGAGCCACCTGTCCAGGGCCTAGCTGTAAATTCTTCATTCTGTGTCTTCTCTGCTAAATCCTGTGAAGAGAGGTGCCATGTTAGTCTCTCTCGCCCTGCTATCCCTGAGGCCCGGGGCCCAGCAGACCCCCAATCATATTAAATAAATCATGAAATCATAGCCTCTTGGTTAGCGGGCCCCCTGGAGGGATCTAAAGGACTCGGAGGAGGGCTACCAGGCTGGACACGAGATGGGGAAAAGGCCCTCCCGTCTCCGTCCGAACTACTCTGAGGAGAATGCTGGACCCTAGCAAAAGCGTGGGGGGGCAATGGGAGAGGTCCGAAGGCAGAGTAAGTGTCTCCTCAGACCTGCCCCCTGGGGTCTCCGGATATCAGAGGTTCTTCAGACCCCGCCATTCTCGGGGTCCGTGTTTCCAAGTGGGGTCACCAGGGATTCAGCAGGTAGAGGAAATAATGGCAGAAAAGACTTAAAAATGGGGCTGGGAAGTGGATCTGCAACATGTGCAGCCGGATAGCTTTACTCATTCTGTGACCATGAGAAGGGGGATTCGCTGATTCGCTGACTCGCTGGGCGTCCCAAGACAGTGGGCTCTGGGCGAGGGGGGTGGCCGAGAAGGGCCAGTCAGGGTGACTCCGGCACCGTCAGCTTATCCTGCAAGCACCTTTCTCCTTGAAGGGGTTCTTGTCTTCAGGGATGCCTTTGAGAAGAGGGTCGTTTTCTGCTCGGGCCTCCACATAATCCTTGATTTCCTTTCCTGTCTTGGAAACCTGCGAGAAAGCGAAGCAAGCTTTCAACCCTTGTTTATTGCTCGGGATCCACGACTTGGTCAGTCCCAAGGAAACAGACTCCTGGACAGGGTGGGGACTGTGGCCTAGAGGAGGAAGATGAAAGGAACAGGCAGGTGGGGCGAGGGGTGTCAGTTCCTGGGCCAGAACCGCCAAGCCTGACTTGCTTGCGAGGGATGCTGGGCCAGGCCCAGTCCAGAGACAGGGCTGGACAGGCTCAGAGGCTCTCTCCTGTGCCCCTGCATGGGGTCAAACCCCAGCCTCCTTCCACCTCCTACTGCATGCCAGAGGCGCCTCCTGCCCCTTCTGCTTCCCTGGGGAGGTCCCACAACCCCATTGTCCATTGCTTCTTCCTTCCAGTCCCGGCTCCATGAGAAATAGAAAGGGATGGAAAAGAGGGGGCAGGGAAGGGAAGAGGAGGCTCACCGGAGCTCTTGAGTTCCTCACTTCCTTCTTCAGCTGTTCCACCTCCATCCTTAGTAGCTGCTTCTCACTGAGCTCCTGGGCCATCCCACCCTGGAGAGGCTGGTCCTGGAAAGGATTTCATGGCTGAAATTGCAAATCCCCCACCAGCTCCGGCAGCTCCCTCCTCTGCACTCTCTGCACCTCAACCTCTACCCCTTCCCTGCCAGGCCCCTCCGTTCAGGCCCCTCATTGTTCACCGCATCGTCCCTACCTCACCTCCACCCTGAGTCTAGTCTCAGGAGGTGAGAAGGCTCCCCATCTGATGGGGGAGACACGATCTC
>PVIA01017221.1:0-16324 GCA_004024845.1 Tonatia bakeri
ACTAAGGCATTCTTTTCATGTGTTCATAGGTATCAGGGAAATTGAGGAAAAATTGACATTCATTCAATAGTTCACTGAACAAAAGTATTGATCACCCAAATAGTCAAGCCACTCAGTTGAGATTTATAAAGAGTAAATAAGAATAATGGGTGTTAGCATCATACCAGACAAAATTGAGTTATTAAACAAACATGTGCTAAATGTTATAAGTAAATAGCAGGAAACAAGTTTATTGAATTCTGTACTATATGTTGTTTTCACTTTCTTGATAGTATTCTTTGCACAAAAGTTTTTAATTTTGATAAAGAACAATTTATCTGTTATTTCTTTTGTTGCTTATGCTTTTGGAGTCATATCTAAGAAACCACTGCCAAAACTCAAAACATAAAAATTTACCCATGCTTCTTCCAAGATTTTTTACAGTTTTAGATCTTAATTTATGTCTGTAATTCATTTCAAGTTGATTTTTGTATACGGCATGATGTAGGGAAACCAATTTTATTCTTTCACATATGGATATCCAGTTGTTACAATACCACTTGAACAGACAATTCTTTTCCCATTAAATTATCTTGGCAACTTCATCGAGAATCAACTGAACATACATTTTTGGGTTTGCTTCTGGACTCTCAATTCTATCCCATGAATACCATACTGGCATAATTATTGCAGCTTTGTGGTAAATATTAGAATTGGGAAATACAAATATTCCAACTTGTTCTTTTCTCAAGATTGTTTTGGGTATATGGGGTTGCTTGCAATTCCACACAAATTTAAGGATGGGCTTTTCCATATCTGAAAAAAAGGCCATTAAAATATTGGTAGGAAATGCATTGGATTTTTAGATTGTTTTAGGTAGTATTGTCATCTTTGCATTATTATCTTCCTGTTTTCAATACAGGGTATTTTCCCATTCATTCAGGTTTTAAAAATTTATTTCAACAGTATTTTGTAGTTTCTACTATAAAATTCTTATAATCCTTAAGTTGACCCATAAGTATTTTATTTTATTTATTTTTATTTTTAAGTGTATTTTATTAATTATGCAGTTACAGTTGTCCCAGATTTCCCCTCCACCCTGTACCCCCCTCCTTTCAACATTACCCCTCCCTTAGTTAATGTTCATGGGTTGTACATATAAGTTCTTTGGCTTCTCCATTTCCTATACTATTCTTAGCCTCCCCCTGCATATCTACCATTTATACTTTTTATTCCCTGTACCATTTCCCCCATTTTGCCCCTCCCCTTCCCTGCTAATAACCCTCCAGGTGATATCCATTCCTGTGATTCTGTTCCTGTTCTAGTTATTTGCTTATTTGTTTTTGTTTTTATTTTTCTAGGTTCAGTTGTTGATATTTGTGAATTTGTTGTTATTTTACTATTCATATATTGATCACCTTTTTCTTAGATAATTCTCTTTAACATTTCATATGATAAGGCCTTGGTGATGATGAACTTTTTAAACTTGACCTTATCTGGGAAGCACTTTATCTGCCCTTCCATTCTAAATGATAGCTTTGCTGGATAGAATAATCTAGGTTGTAGGTCCTTGCCTTTTATGACTTCAAATACTTATTTCCAACTCCTTCTTGCCTGTAAGGTTTCTTTTGATAAATCAGCTGATAGCCTTATGGGAACTCCTTTGTAGGTAACTGTCTCCTTTTCTCTTGCTGCTTTTAAGCTTCTCTCCTCTTTAATCTTTGGTAATGTAATTATGATGTACCTTGGTGTGTGCTTCCTTGTGTCCAACTTCTTTGGGACTCTCTGAGCTTCCTGAACTTCCTGGAAGTCTATTTCCTTTGCCACATTGAGGAAGTTCTCCACTATTTTTTCAAATAAGTTTTCAATTTCTTGTTCTTCCTCTCCTCCTTCTGGTACCCCTATGATTTGGATATTGGAACATTTAAAGTTGTCCCACAGGTTCCTCAGTCTCTCCTAATTTTTTCAAAGTCTTGTTTCTTCATTCTGTTCTGGTCAAATATTTATTTCTTCCTTCTCCTCCAAATCATTGATTTGAATCCCAGTTTCCTTCCCTTCACTGTTGGTTCCCTCCATATTTTTCTTTATTTCACTTTGCATAACTTTCACTTTTTCCTCTATTTTGTGACCATACTCAATTCTTTCTGTGGGCATCCTGATTACCAGTGTGTTGAACTATGCATGTGATAGGTTGGATATCTCTTCATCACTTAGTTCTATTTTTGGATCTTTGATCTGTTCTTTCATTTGAGCCATATCCCTTTGTCTTGGCACAGCTGTTATGTTGTTATGATTGGAGCCTTAGGTATTCACCAGGGAGGGGTAACTCACTTTCTTGCGTTGTGTGGCTGTGTGTGGGGGAGGGGTCCAAGAGGGAGCAATGCCACTTGCTCAACTCTTGACTGGCTTTCAGTTACTTCCCCTGCTACCCACAAGCAAAATGGACTCTTCTGGTGCTGATTCTTGGGTGGGTGGGTTGTGTACATTCTAGGACCCTGTGGGCCTCTCAAAAGAACTCTCTTGTGAGGCTGAGAGTTTCTCCCATAGTCGCAACTTTCACTGTTCCTCCCAGTTTATCCACATGCAAATGTGGTGCTGCCCAGTCCATCTGCTGCTGCCTTGCCTATCTGGCCCTCTAGTCGCTTCCTTGCCATGCATCCTCTATGCCCATTTCTGCCTCTCCTACCAGTCTCAATGAATATTTCTTCTTTAACTCCTATGTTGTTGGATTTCGATACAGTTTGATTTTCTGGTTGATCTGGTTACTTTTTAAAAATTTGTCAATGTCCTTTTTTTTGGTTTTGCAAGGAGGCAAAGTCTATCTACCTATGCATACACCTTGGCCAGAAGTCAGTATTTTATTTTATTTTTTTTATTCTATAGTAAATTCAGTTGTTTCCTAATTTCCTTTATTATTATTATTTTTTGTTCATTGGTGTGGTATATAAATGTAACTAATTTGTGTATGTTAATCTTGTATTCTGCAATCTTACTGATTTTGTTTATTAGCTCTAAATTTTATTTTGTTGTTTGTGGGTTCTTTACAGTTTTCTATATATAAGTCCACTTATCTGTGGATAGATTTAGTTTTACTTCTCTCCAATTTAAATATTTTTATTTTTCTTCTTTCCCAACTTCTCTGGCTGGCTGGAGTTTCCAATACAGTGTTGAATAACAGGGTGAAAACAGGATTCCTAGTCTTGTTCCTACTCTTATACCATTGAGTACAATGTTAGCTGTGGGTTTTTCATGAATGCCTTTATCATTCCGAGAAAGATCCATTCTATTCCTAAATTCTTTAGTGTTTTTATTATAAAAGAGTGTTAGATTTTATTAAATGCTTTTTTTTACCTGTTGAGATGTCATGTATTTTTTTTGTTCATTCTACTAATGTGGTGTATTACATTGATTGATTTTGAGATGTTGAATCACTCTCACCTTTCTAGGATAAATCCCATGTAGTCATTTTAATATGCTGCTGGACTCTTGTTTTCAGTGTTTAGAGGATTTTTCATCTATATTCATGACAGATTTTTATTTATATTATTATTTTTAAAGATTTTATTTATTTACCATTTAGAGAGAAGGGAAGGAAAAGAGAAAGAAATGGAGAGAAATATCACTGTGTGAGATACACATCAATTGGCTGCTGATCAGTTGACTCTCACATGCCTCAGCTGGAGAACCCAGCCCACAACCTGGGCACGTACTCCATCATGGAATCAAACCAGCAACTTTTTGGTTCATAGGCTGGTGCTCAATCCACTGAGCCACAGCAGACTGGGCAGGTCTGTACTCTTCTTATGTCCTTGTCTGGCTTTAGTATCAGGGTTTTACTGGCCTCATAGAATAAATAAAGAGTGTTACCTATTTTTAAATTTGGAGCAGGAAATTTGAGGATTCATGTTTATTCTTTAAATATTCTGCAGAAATCACCTAAGCTTTATGTTTTGGTTAGGTTTTTGGTTACTGATTCAATCTCTGTACTTGTTTTAGGTGTGTTCATATTCTCTTTTTTTTATTGATTCAGTTTTGGTAACGTGTATTTCTAGGAATCTGTCTATTTCATCTTGATCATATAATTTGTTTATTTAGAGTTTACAAGGTCCTTTTATAATCTTTCTGTATTTTATATGGTCAGTAATAATGTCCCAATTTTTCATTTATAATTTAAATTTTTTGTCTTATTTCTTTTGTATTTGTCATTTTACCTAAAGAATTATCAATTTTATTGATGTATTCAAAGAACCAACTTTGGTTTCATTGATTTTTTAAATTGTTCTCTCTCTGCTCTAATCATTATTATTTTATTCTCTCTTCCGGTTTTTGGTTTAGTTTTCTCTTCTTTTTATAGTTTCTCAAAATATAAACTTGGGTTATTGGGTTGAGATCTTTCATCTCTCTTAATGTATTTGTTTAGAGTACATATTTCTATGTAATTACTCCCTTCACTGCATCAAAAAAGTTATGGTATATTGTGTTTTTGTTTCATTGATGTCTAAATATTTTCTAATTTCTATTGTGATTTCTTTGACTCATTGTTTAAGGGTACAATCTTTCATTTTCGGTTATTTGTAAGTTTTGCAGGTTTATTCTAATATTGATTTCTAAATTCACTCAATAAAACTGACTGTTGTCAGAGAAGATTATTTGTAGGATTTTAATCTTTTTAAATTTATTGAGATTTGTTTTGTGACCACAAAGTCTATCATGTACAATGTCCCAAGTATATTTGAGAAAAATGCTTATTCATCTGAGTTGCATAGTTTTGTTTATGTCTGTTAGGTCTAGTTGTGGTATAGTGTTATTCAAGTACTCCATTACCTTACTGATAATCCATTTCATTGTTTTATCCATTATTGTAAATAAGTTATTGTACTACCCAAATATCATTGTAGAACTCTTTCTCACTTCTATTTTGTCAAATTTTGCTTCATATATTTTGAAGCATTGTTAGGTGTGTATATGTTTACAAGCCTTGTATCTTTATCAGTTGACTCTTTAATCAATATAAAATGACCTTTTTAGTCCCTTGTAACAATTTTTACTTAAAGTTTATTTTGTGTAATGTTAGTATAGCCACCTCTACTCTCTTCATTATAATTTGCATGGGATATATGTTTCCATCTTTTCCTTCCAACTTATTTGTAACTTTTGATATGAAGTGACATATTTTACATAACAATTGGCTGGATTATATTATTTTATCCATTCTGCCAACCTCTGTCTTTTAGCTCATTTGCATTAAAAGTAATTATTGAAAACAGAGGACCTCTGCTATTTTGATATTTGTTTTCTGTAAATTGTATAATTATTGGTTCTTCATTTCTTGTGTAACTGAGGTTTTTTTTCATTTTTCTACAGTGTACCATTTTCAATTGTTAATTTCCTTTTCTGTGTATTTTAGATATTTTTAAATTACTACTCTGGATATTACAATTAGCATCTAAAATTTATGATGATTTAGTAATGAGGTAACACTAACTCATCTTCAATAGAATACAAAAACTCTTTTCTCATACAGCTTCATTTCTTCCTCATTATGTTACTTTTGTCACAAATTACACCTTCATAGAATGTGTGCCCATTAATATAGGTTTATAATTATTTTTAACTCATTGTCCTTTTTAAATAATATAGGAACAAATAAAGATTAAAAAATCAGAAATACAGAAATACTGTCTATTATATTTTGAATTACTTTGAATTACTTTGAATATATACTTTGAATTACTGAGTAATGTCTTTTCATTTCAGCCTACAGAAGGACATCTTGTAGGGAAGGTTTCATAACCACACATTCTCTCATTTTATTTTTCTGTTTTCTTTTTTTAAAATCTGGACATGCCCTAATTTCTCCGTCATAATGAAGGGGAATGTTGCTAGAAATAGAATCCTTTGATAATTTTTTCTTTATAGAATTTTATACATGTCATCACACTGCTCTCTGGCACTTCAAGTTTGATGAGAGGTTGCTTTCCTCTCTCAACTTTCAAGATTCTCTCTTTGTCTTTTGATCATTTGATTATAGTGTCTCAGTGTAGATTTCTTCATATTTATTGTACTTGAATTATGTTGAGTTTCTTGAATATATGTTTATAGCCTTTTCAAATATGATTTTTCTTTGAATTTTATTATTTGACAAATTCATGTGAATTTTCCACAGTGGTTTATGATGTACCTGTACTTTAACGTAAAATATTTTTATGGAGCAATTTTCGAATAGATGTTGCAGAAAAATATGAGTCTATTTCTCTCATGGCTTTCTCTGTTGCCCTGGTACATATCCTGGTGGCTGAGTACTCTAAGTTGAAAATCAAGAAGCTCTTTCAGTTTTGAAACGCTATGATTTTAAGAACTGGCTTCTTTTTAAAAAATAATTATTATTTTAAATTTTTTATTGTTGTTCAAATACAGTTGTGTCCATTTTCACCCCACCTTGGCCCCCCACCCCATACATGAACCTACCCTCTTTGGCATTGTCCATGTGTCCTTTATACATGTTCCTTGATAACCCTTTCTGTTCTTTCCCATTATCCCTCCCCCCCTCCCCTCTCGTTGCTGTCAGTTTATTCTTTAATTCAGTGTTTCTGGTTATATTTTATTTCTTGTTTGTTTTAATGATTAGTTTTCACTTATAGGTAAGATCATATGATAGTTGTCTTTCACCACCTGGCTTATTTCACTTAGCATAAAGCTCTCCAGTTGCATCCATGCTGTCGCAAAGGACAGGAACACCTTCTTTTTTTCTACTGCATAGTAGTCCATTCTGAAAATGCACCATAGTTTTTTATCCACTCATTTACTGGTGAGCATTTAGGTTGCTTCCAGCACTTGGCTATTATAATTGTGTTGCTATGAACATTGGGGTGTATAGGTTCTTTTGAATTGTTGTTTCAGGATTTTTAGAGTATAATCTCAGCAATAGGATTGCTGGGTCAAAAATCAGTTCCATTTTTAGTTTCCTGAGGAAATTCCATACTGTTTTCCTCAGTGGCTGCACCAGTCTGCATTCCCATGAATAGTGCGCTAGGGTTCTCTTTTCTCCACATCCTCTCCAGTACTTGTTGTTTGTTCATTTGGTTATGATGGTCATTCTGACAGTTGTGAAGTGGTATCTCATTGTGGTTTTAATTTGTTTCTCTCTAATGGCTAGTGATGCTGAACATCCTTTCATGTGCCTCTGGGCCCTCTGTATGTTCTCCTTGGGGAAGTGTGTGTTTAAGTCCTTTGCCCATTTTTAATTAGGTTGTTTGTCTTCCTGGAGTGGAGTTGTCTGAGAAGAACTGGCTTCTAATACTTAAAATTCTACACTATAAAAGAGTCCTGTATCATTCTATCTTTGTTCAGAGAGCAAATTTATGTAGCCCTAGGAGAAGAAATTGCAGAGAGAAATTATTGACTTGATGTTAAAAAGTACATTCATTCAACAAAATATTATTGAGTATATACTATGTTCCAGACACTGGTAAATTTTTGGAATCCAGCATTACATTTACAATTTAGAGTTAGAAATGGACATCCTCCAAAAAATTCATAAAGATATGAGCCATCTCATGAGATGGTAAGACATTTAGTTTTGGAATTATCCATTAAGCTGAATTACCACCCCTTGCAGTGCTGTAGTGAAAAATTGAACCTAAAGAATTAATTTTCAAGCTATAATCCTACTTAATTTCATATATACATATATGCATAATTCCACAAGAATCTAAACATTCCAATCATAATCTGAAGTTTATGATGAAAGAGATACTTTCTTTAATCCAAGTCTTTCTAAATAGGGAATGTCAAATAATGATTGTTGACTATCATATGATCATAAAAACTATTATACAATAAAATTGTCATCATCCTTATATCAAGCTTGATTTGGGGAATATTGATAGTATATTAGGATGATTTATTTTTGTGTTTATATAATCTATTTTAATATGGAAGGATCACTTATAGCACCATAATATTCCACCAAATCCTCTGCTAACCAGTTGCAAAATAAATGTTACTTGAAGATTCAATCATGTACATGCCATGTCCAAGGTTTGAACATAGCTAAATTTATTACTGAGTGACTGGATAGAGAATGGCTAGAAGGATGTTAAAGGATGTTAAACAATAGTGATTTATAACACTTTCCTATTGCAAGAACCTTTTGCTAGAGCATGGTCATAATGAGGTTTGCAAAGAAAATGTTGGGAAGAAAGGTGATTTTAAAGAGTAATACATAAAGTAAAATAACATATTAAAAATATCTAGTCTGTGATTCTTGTTAATTCTCTACAGTTTACGTCGCATGACTTCCAAGAATTGGAGAAAAGATCCATTATTGCTGTGATATACTCATTAACTCAAGGGCCCTCCAGTGGGCAATTTAGGAATTTTCAAACCAATTTGAAAAATAGTTTTCAAGGAATCCACCAAAATAAAAATAAATTAAAAGCAAAACACATTGCCAAACTCAAAGTGGGATTATCTTGAACAAAATGTAGTTCCACGCTTTAAGTACAACCTTAGATAATAACTTTTAATCACAAGGAGGAAAAATATTCAAGCATTCCTTTGGATGTTTGCTGTGGCTCTAAATATTTCATTTTCAGGATAATGGTCCTCAAGTACTACTTATTTCAAGACAAGAGAATCTTGTCTTGTCTAGAAGAAAAAAAGCTAGACTTGTATATTTAGTTATGGTGATAATTATGTATTATTAATGGAGGGAATAATGTATTTTGTATTAGGAAATTTGATTTTACTATACACACAGTAGTTGGTTTGCTAACTGTCTCTCATTTTTTGAGCTTTACTTTTAAAAAAGCCTTGAATTTATTGAGGTGACATTGTTTAATAAAATTATATAGGTTTCAGTTGTAAAGTTCTATAATGCACCATTTGTATATTGTATTGTATGTTCAACATCCAAAACCAATTCCCTTTCAGTCAACATTTATTCCTGCTTTACCCTCTTCTACTTCCCCCCAACCCCTTTCCTTCTGGTAATCACCATACTGTTGTCTGGTCTATGAGGGCTTTTGTTTGTTGTTGTTTTTTTTTTTTACTTAAACCCTTCACTTTTTTTCCCACCCAGTTCCCAACTCCCTTCTGCTCTGACAGTTGTCAGTTTGTTTTCTGTGTATATGATGCTGTTTCTATTTTGTTTATTTATTTTGTTCATAAGATTCCACATATAAGTCAGGTCATGTGGAACTTTTCTTTCTTGAACTGGTTTATTTCACTCAGCATACTCTCCAGATCCATCCATGCTTTCACTAAAGATAAACTTTCCTCCATTCTTACAGCTGCATAATATTCTATTGTATAACTATATCATGGTTTCTTGTCCACTCACTTGTTGATGGGCACATGGTCTACTTCCAAATTTTGGCTATTGTAAATAATACTGTAATGAGCATAAGGGTGCATATATTATTTCTAATTACTGTTTCTGGTTTCTTTTGGTATATTCCCAGGAGTGTAATCACTGGGTCATAAAACTAAAAAGATTTTGCACAGCAAAGGAAAGCATCAACAAAATGAAAAGGAAATCCAGTGAATGGAAGAACATATTTGCCAATGATACATATAATAAATGGTTAATATAAAAAATTAAAAACTTATACAACTCAACACAAAAAAAACTCCAAACAATACAATAAAAAATGGGCAAAGGATCTGAATAGACACTTCTTCATAGGAGACATACAGATGGCCAATGGGCATATGCCCATTCTCTTTCTGTTTTGAAGTAAATGGGCTGTATATATTGACTGAGAAAAGCAATGAAAATCCAGTTATGAGGAAAATGGAGATTCAGAAAGAGATTCCATTATAGGTGAGGGGATGATGATACAATAAATCCTAGAATATATGAGACAATTTTTCTTTCTTAAATCATTTGCTTTAAAAGATAAAAAAATAGAAACTAGAAAATATTTTCTTTTTATAGTCAAATTGTAATTCTATATTTTTCTACAAATATGATTCCAAAATATCAATTCATTTTGGACAAATAATATTTTTTCAATGCAGTCAAGCCAATTGTGTAACATTATGTAAACAAAAGAAACTAACAGTGCATTCATTTATCTAGCTGATGGTCTTGGCATTAGATTATGAAGTAGGTTTCTTTGCTTATGTCTTCCTATAATTGGCTAGTGTTTTGCTATATATTAGGCTTAATCAACCTCATCTTAAAATGTGGTCTTATAAGTATATAAACTTAAATTGGAGTCTTGACATAACAATAAGCATTTCCTCATCATTTACCTAATGCACCATATTTTCTCCTTATCCTTGCCAACCTTTGTTATTTGTTATTTTCTTCATAATAGCCATTCTGACAGACCTGAAGTGGTATATACTTTTGATTTGTATTTCCCTTATGGTTAATGATGTGCATCTTTTTATGTGTCTGTTGGCCATCTGTATTTCTTCTTTGGAAAGTATCTGTTTGGATTGTTTGCCTATTTTTGATCCAATTAGTTGTTTTTATGCTGAGTTGTGTGTGTTCTTTATATATTTTGGATATTAACTCCTTATCAGATATATCATTTGCAAATGTTTTCTCTCATTCAGTAAGTTGCTGTTTTTGTTGATGGTTTTCTTCACTCTTTAGAAGCTTTTTAGTTTGATGTAGTCTCATTCATTTATTTTTGCTCTTGTTGCCCTTTTTTAAGCAGACTTATCCAGAAATATATTGCTGAGACAGATGTAAAATAATTTACTGTCTATGTTTTGTTTCAGGAGTTTTATGGTTTCAAGTCTTGCAGTTAAGTCTTTAATAGATTTTGAGTTTGTATTTGTATATGTTGTAACAAAGTGGTTCAGATTGATTTTTTGCAGGTAGTTCACCAGTTTTCCTAACACCATTTATAAATGACACTGTATTTTCCCCATTGTATATTCTTTTCTACTTTTTTTGTAAATTGATTGATGGTATAAACAAGGGTTTATTTCTGGTCTATTTGTTTCATTCATCTATCTGTCTAATTTTGTGCCAGTACCATACTGTTTTGATTACTATAGTTTTGCAGTATAGTTTGAAATCAGGGTGCATGATACCTCCAACTTTGTTCTAGTTTCATGGTGATGAACTGCTTTAGCTTTTGCCTGTCTAAAACCTCTCTTCATCAGTTCTGAATGATAGCCTTACCTGGTATTATATTCTTGGTTTTAGGTTTCTACCTTTCATCGCTTTCAATATATTGTGTCACAGCTTTTTGCACTGCACAGTTTTTACTAAATGATCTGTTCATAATCTCATAGGGGTTCTCATAAGTAATTACCTATTTTTCTTCAAACTTTTAAAATTCTCTCTTTCTTTAACTTTTGATGTGTTAGTTATAATAAGTCTTGGGGTGAGTATCTTTAGGTCCATGTTATTGGGGACTCTGTGCTTTCTGGACTTGAATGTTTCCTTTAACAGGTTAGATAAATTTTTGGCCATTGTTTTTAAATTAGTTTTTCTGTAACTTTCTCTCTCTCTCTTTCTCTTGTTTATGGGACCCCTATAATGTGGATGTTAGCATGCCTTATAATTTTTCAGAAGTTCCTTAAACTATCCTCATTTTTATTATTTTATCTTTTTGTTGTTTTGTTTAAGTATTTTCCACCACTTTGTCCTCTGGATTGTTGATCTGTTCTTCTGTATCATCTAATTTATTGTGGATTCACTTTAGTGTAATTTTCACTTCAGTTATTTTATTCTTCAGTTCTTATTGGTTCTTTTTTATACCTTCTATCTCTTTGTGGAAGCTCTCATTGTGTTCATTCTTCTCTAGAGTTTGGTATGCATTTTTATAAGCATTACTTTGAACTTTTAATCTCTTAGACTTCTTATCTCTGTTTCATTTAATTCTTTTGTGGTATTTTTGTCTTGTTCTTTCATTTCTAACATATTTTCATATGTGCTCATTTTGTCTAAATCTCTATGTTTGTTTCTATATATATGAGGTACATCAGTTATGTCTCTAAGTCTTGAAGGAATGACCTTATAAAAGGTGTCCTGTGAGGTATAGTTGTGCAGTATCCTTGATCACCACATCCTGGTGTTCCAGGGATGTCACTTGTATGGGTTCCATGTGCTCTTTTTTTGTGGTTGGGGTGCAATTGCTATGGGTGTGCTGGTGGGTGGAACTGGTCTTCAGGCTAACTGGTTGCAAGGTATGTCTATGATGCCGTGGACATGTTGGCAGGTGGGACTGGTACCTGATCCAGCTGTCTCCAGTGCCCAGCAACTACCGTTGTGGGTGTGTTCATGCATGGGGAAGGCTCCTAGCAAGGCTGTGTGTGATGCCTAGTTGTGACTCTTGTGGGCTTGCTTGTGAACAAGACTGGCTCTTGGCCTGGCTGGTTAAGAGGCCTGGCCAGTGACCACAAATGTGGGTGCATTGATGTGTGGGGAAGTCCCCTGATGTGTATTACTGTGCTGCTTGGCTACTACTGCTACTGGCCCACTGGTGTGTGGAGGCTGACCTCCAGAGTGGGTGCCACTTTGGAGGGTTACCAGTACTGATGAAGGCTACTTTCTAAGTGTGGTGGTATGGGAACTGATTTGGACTTGCATTGGTGCCAGCTGAGGCTGCCTGCAAATTGTGGTAGGGTGAAAGTCACTTTGGAAGGGTGATAGATAGGGTGGGCAGGTTGGGCAGAGAAGGACCTCAGGGGAACTCCAAGACAGGGTAAATTGTATTAGCAAGGTTAACAGACAGTGTCAGAAATGTTGCATGCAAGCACTGGGCTGGGGAATGTTCCAACATAGCCATGCCCCTCTGGCACTTACCCTAAAATTAGTTAGTATATCTCCATGTGTGACTTGCACTGGTACTTGGAACATGAGAGTTTGTGTACAAGCACTTTAAGTGCAGGGACTCTGTTTTATTCAGCTCTCCAAAATGTAACCCTTGATAGTCTTTAAAGCTGATGTTGTGGGGCTCCTCTTCCTCATACAGGTTCACCAAGGTGGGAGGCCCAAAGTAATGCTCAAACCCTTTGCTACTCAAGAGGAACTTCAATAATTTTGATACCCCCCTTGTTTTGAGTCACCACACTGGGGGTGGGGGTCTCAACTAGACTGTATATCTGCACTTCCAGTTTTTCTTTATATTCACACTTTTATAAAACCTGTTATACTAGCTCTCAGTTCATTCTCAATGATGATTGTTCTATATATCATTGTAGTTTTGGTGTATGCATGCAAAGAGGTGAACTCAGGATCTTGCTATTCTGTCAATTTATCCCCTCTTATGCACACAATTTTTAAGTGAGTTAAATTTTCCCAATCCTTCTTTGCTAAACATGTAGATGTGTCATAATAAAGTGTTTAATTACTGGGCATCATGTTTAGCACACTTCTTTTTTAAACTTCCAACTAACTTTGCTAACTAATGACAAAATAAAACAATCTCACTGTAGAAATATTTACAATAATACCACAATGAGTTTTTAATCATTTTCTATAATGTTAGACATTTCAGATTTCTAATTTCCTTAATTATTTAAAAGCTTTGAGTCTATGGGACATTCAAAGTTGTAATCTTTTGTTCACAGTTGATTTCAGAAGTTGCAAACTCAAAACCCTAGGGCTACAAGAAAATGAAGGTATGTACATGTAAATGAGTGAAACAGGTTATATGTAACATCCTATAGAGGTTAGTAGAGACTGGTAAACCAAAGCAGACATGTCTGTTTAATGGTAGAATCTCCTACTCAGCTCCAGTCCACATTTGTCATGTGGGGATGAGAATCTGATGTTTCTAGATATTTTTATTTTCTACGAGAACCATCTGATCTGGATTTTTATGTAAAACCCTTAATTTTAAAATGCTGGCAAATTATACACAAACAGTATAATAGTGTGTAGGTGAAACAACTATATTTGTGACAAGATTTGGCACATGAGGTCCTCATTTTGAAAGTTATCTCTAGACAAAGTGGCTAGGTACACTAAGTTGATCTTTGGCATCTTTTGCCCCTTCCTCACATTGGAATACAATATGGAACTCACTGTTTTCTGTAGGATGTAAGAATAGATAAAAGAGCATGGTACTGAAATTTAGATGGCCTGAGTTTAAATATTATTTCTCTTTCTAACTCATTATTGATTCTTGGTCATTTAAGAATTTAGGATATACTTCCATAAAATGAGACCATTGGATTAAATACTCACTTTTTTTTCATCTCTAAAATTTTTGACTCCCAACTTCTTCAAAATCAAACTGTATCTGTACTCTTTTCCCTTTATCAGACTATTTATAACTAGAAGGTAATAAACTCCATTGGTAAACTCAGTCTGGATAATATTTAAACCTCCCAATACTTATCAATATACATTGAATTTTTGCTCTGTTTCATGAAATTTTGCAGATTTACAAAGAAAAAGGTCATATGCCACTAAAATAAGATTTTAACCAATTATTATAGATAGTAAATCCTTGGAGATTTGGTCCTGCAACTTGTAATTTTAATAGTGATTTACCATACATAATAGGTTCTCAATAAATGTTTATCAAGCTGATTTTCCATAAGTCATCTCCAAATTTGACCATATGAATTATTGAAGTTTCTATTCATTTGTCACAGTTATCCACCTACTATTCAACAATTGTGACATGCTATATCTATCAACTATAGCTATCATAGTGGGAGCACAGACAATTATCTTTAATTCTAATCTATTGATTTATTTTTAAGTTTCTCTTTCCCCAGCCTAAAGAAATATAGTTGTTTTCACTCTAATAACAGTATTTCATTTTATTATATGTTTTTTGCATTCTAGAATACATACTCTTTGCAGAAGCAGCTACAATTAGCCTTTTCCCAGTTTTTCTTTTATATCACTTCTAGGCAGTCTAATACCTGTATACATAATCATATGTAGTCCCTCATTTCTTTTTATTAATGTGAATGTGGTTTATTCCTTTTTTAATTTTTTATCTTTATTTTTTAAATTATTTTATTGTATAATGGGGAAGAATGTGTCGGCGTAGGAGGGAGCAGATTCCACTTCCACCTATACATTGGAGAAAATCCAAGCTGATCTACACAGCAAAAGATCAAACAACCGACAGTACCTCAACATATATGAAAATAAGAGACCAAAAATTATAGCGGAACCAAAAAACCAGATGATGAAAGCGGTGAACACCAGGATACCCACTGGAAGAGGAAACCCAACAACAAAGGAACCAATAACAGATAACAACAGAAGAAGGTGAAGGAGGGAGTGGAAACCACACAGACCTCAATACAGGACCTATCTGGACATACAACTGAATAGTGGAGACACTACCCAGTACAAACAACTGAAAAAGAGCAAGCGAGAATCCTCAAAACCTTGCACACATGGAAGAACCAGCTTCAACACAACCTGCCCTCACCAGCACAACAAAATACAATAGGTGGTACACAGAGTGACCCTCATTTAACCAGCTGGTGGGAAGGAACCACCAAAGAAAGACCCAACAATGATCAAAACTCAAAGACAAACACAGAGCCAAATTAAATGACAGCCCAAGGCCAGTGAGCTCAGGAGATTGAGGAAGGTTTACCACTGAATCTCATAGGCATTCTACCACAGAAGTTCACACCATAATCCCAGGGAATCAAAACAGATCAATTTAAGAATTAGAGGCTAACAAGAATAGTCTCATGAACAATGGGAAGACAAAGAAAAAAATCTCCAAATGAAAGGAAAGTAGGAAGTTTCAAAAAGAATGCTAAATGAAATAGAGGCAACTCAACTACCAGATATTGAGTTCAAAGCAATGATTATCAGGAAGCTCAATGAGCTCACAATGAGCTACCAGAAACTACAGGGAAGCTACAATGAGCTCACTACAAACTATATCAACATGAAAAAGGAAATAGAAACTATCAACAAGGGCCAAGAGGAAATGAAGAACACAATTTCTGAACGGAAGAACACAGTAGAAGGAATGAAAAGCAGGATTGATGAAGCAGAAGATCGAATCAGAAAGCTAGAGAACAAAGTAGAAAAAAAAAACACCTAGAAAGAGCAAGCAAAGGAAAAGAGGCTCAGGAAAAATGAAGCAGGATTAAGGGAAATGCAAGACAATATGAAACATAATACTATCCATATAATAGTGATACCAGAATGAAAAGAAGAAGAGCAAGGGATAGAAAACTCATTTGAAAAAGTAATGATGGAAAACTTCCCTAATTTGATGAGAGAAAAAGTCACACAAATCCAGGAAACACAGAGAGTCCCAATCAAGAGGAACACAAAGAGGCCCACTTCAAGACATATCATAATTAAAATGGCAAAATACCAAGACAAGAGAGAATCTTAAAAGCAACAAGGGAGAAACAGGAAGTAACATAAAAGGGAGCC
>PVIA01017222.1:0-16312 GCA_004024845.1 Tonatia bakeri
CTTTTGTTTTTTTTTTTTTTTTTTTGTCTCAGCATGCCTGTTACATAGTAAGGGGCAGAGCCTTAGGTATTTGCTAGGATGGGGCAACCCATATTGCTGTGTTGTGGCACTATATGTGGGGGAGGGTCTGAGAGGGAGAAATGCCGCCTGCTCAGCTCTCAGCCAGCTTTTAGTCACTTCCTCTGTTGCCCACAAGCAAATTGGACCTTTCTGGTGCTGATTTCTGGGTGGGTGGTTTTGTGTATATTTTAGGACCCTGTGGGTCTCTCCAAAGAACTCTCCTGTGAGGTTTGGAGTTTCTCCTGATGCCTCAACCCCCACAGGTTTTTTCAGTGAGAGGTTTTGAGGCTTTGTTTCCCTGAGTTGGAACCCTGGGTGTGTGGTCTGCCTCACTCCCCAGTTGTACCTTCCAGTTTATCTGGATGCGCACAAATGGGGAACTACCTGCTCCACCAGCCGCTACCTCACTGCAAGTCCTCTCCACCCCAGCTGCCCATCTCTGCCCTTCCTACTGGTCTGGATGAATGTTTCTTCTTTAACTCCTTGGTTGTTGGACTTCTGTACAGTTCGATTTTCTGGCATTTCTGGTTGTTTTTTGTTTTTAAATTTGTTGTTGTCTTTCTTTTAGTTGTGCTAGGAGGCAAAATATATCTACTTATGCCTCCATCTTGGCCAGAAGTCCCAGGAATCATGTCTTATGTCTCTGTTTCATCAACAGTTCCCACACTCTTGACACATGATAGGTATTCAATAAATATTTGTTGATTTTATATCCAATATCCTCCCTTTTTGGGAATGGGTCTGCCTAATTACCCTACCCCCTTGACACATTCTGTCCCTTGCTGGATACTTCCATCTCCCCTCCTCCATCCTTTCTTTTGTTTTTATTTCTTCCTCTTCTCAGTTAACTCAGCACAAGGCATGAAGTCATATTTACTTGCTAAATTTCCTTCTTTGTGACCTACAGTTGGAAAGAAAAACCAAATTTGGAGACTCACTGTATGATGAAAGAGTTTGATGACCACATAACCTTGGCTAAGCCAAGACTCTTCAGAGTATCCATTTCTCCCACAATTACTATATTCACCTCTCAAACTATGCTACTAAAATATATCTTGCAAAGGTCACTAATGACCTACCTACAGCTAAACCCAATAGACCCTTTCAGCCTTTTTATTTTGACCTCCCAACACATTTGTCTTTATCAACAAGTTTTTCCTAAATACTCTTCCTTCGGCTTTCATGACATCACCTTCATCTGATATTCTGATTTCTCTCACAGCTTCCTTTCATTGTTATCATTGTTATTTTCCTTAAAATAATTAACATAATAACTGGAACTAATTGATGCCTACTATGTTCCAGGATATCCTAAACTTTCTAGGTGCTGTTCTATATGGTAAGTACTAGTAAAGCCCCATTGAAAAGGGAGAAACGAAGGCTCTGAGAGCAGTCATAACTTGCCCAGAGACATATGGCCAGAGTTGTCTGGTTCCAAAGCATATTTTCTCAACAGAAACAACATACTTCTCAATCACTTTTATACGCTTTCTTCCTCCACTCTTCCCTTTACTTTTGGAATTCCTTTGAGTTCTATCCTGGGCCCGTTTCTCTTTTCTCTGTCTATCCTCCCTGGACAATCTCACCCATTTCTTTGTCTTCAATAACTATCCACATGGAAAAACGACCACACTGCTATCTTCAGCCCATGCTCCTCTCCTGAGCTCCAGACCTTTTATCCAACTGCCCACCAGACAGCAACGCATAATGTCACAAGCATGTTGTGTCATCTTTCCTCAAAACCTATTCTTCCTCTCAGACTCCCTTGCTCAGTGAAATCACACAACTATCCACCAATTGCCCAAGTCAGAAAACTGTGCTCTTTTTATATCTCATTCATCCTCCTTAACATGGCTTCCAAAGCCCTTCAAGGCTTGATTCCTGCCTCTCTTCCAGCCTCATTTCTTCTGATTCATCCCCTGGCATTCTTTACCTAGCTGTGATCACCTCATTGCAGTTCCTACAGTGAGCCAAGTGCACTTGCTTTCCCTGTCTTTCCTGTCTCTGGGTCTTCTATCAATTGTATCTCTACCTCTAATGCTTCCCCACCTTTGTCCCTCACTTAGCTCAATCTCATTTACCTACCATTCAGTTCTCATTTAAGTGTCACTCCTTTTGAAAATACTTTTGTAGACCAGATTACATCTTCCTGTTGGCACCCTTATTTCCCCAAAGCATAATTATCACACTTCATTGTAATTACTTTTCCACTGTTGATGTAGTCTTCTCTGTTGTAGTATCTTGAGCATCTAGCATAGCGCCTTGTTAGTAAAAGGCTCTCAAAATATATTGCCTGAATGAATGAACTGCAAAATGTAGTTAAAACTCCTCAGTTATATTAGGTAATTGTGGAAATCACATGAGACAGTATTTGTGATTGTACTTTGCAAGCTGTAAAATTTGTAGAACAAATCCCAATAAAAATGTTATGCACGGTTGATTTCTCCTACTTTTCCAGATCCCTCATCTTCTTTCTGGACACACCATCTCCTCAACAATTAAGAGATCATGATGTATCAAACTACCCTCAAGTGACTCCAGCTGAGACTTGCCCCATATTCTCTCACTGGAGGCTCCTTTCTGATCATGGAGCTGCTCAGGTTGTCTTCCAAATCATCTCTGTCGGTTCTATCTTCAACTTGGCTCAATCAGCAGCTGCCATGAAAGCCTTATACTCACCCTTTCATACCTAACGCTCAATTCTGATCCAATACAATTCAGTCCTTTAGGCTAATTCTCCACACCCTAAGGAATCTTAGTATTAATATGTAGGTTCCCCAACACTCTGATAGTCCCCCTTGCTTTCATTCACTCCAGAAACTTTGGGAGCAGGAATATCCTGACCTAAGGTTTTCCTGGCCAATGAGAATGTCATTTGCAGAAAAACAAAATGCTGAATGAGTTTTAAAGCAAACTCTCAATCAATGGATTATAGGGGAGAAACATTTAAAGGAATATCAGAAAAGGGAGAGGGGAAAACAAGTATATGTGAGGGCAAAAGAGTTGTTGGGTGAGCAGGAGAATAAATCAATTTTCCCTGGTCATCCTCTGTTCCCTTGACAACAGCCCATCTCACCAAAGCAGGATAATGTTTCTAGCCAGCCCCAAACAGAGGTGGGTGTCCCTTCTCATCTTGTGTTAACCCTACACAAGACATGCACTTGATCTGTTATGATTTAATTTGGAAATAGTTGCTTATTCAGAAGTATTCCTGAGCTTAGAGACCAAAATCAGAGATAATCTTTTTTTAAAAGATTTTATTTATTTATTTTTGGAGAAGGGAAGGGAGGGAGAAAGAGAAGGAGAGGAACATCAGTGTATGGTTGCATCTCACGTGCCCCCTATTGGGGACCTGGCCCACACCTCAGGCATGTGCCCTGACTGGGAATCAAACCAGCAACCCTTTGCTTTGCAGTCTGGCACTCAATCCACTGAACCACACCAGCCAGGGCAAAATCAGTGATAATCTTAAGTGATCTTTTTTATCACCATTAGAATTATGTTGTGGGAAAGTCAATCACTATATCAGCTGGTGTTTTTAAATTATAAAAACAATCCCAATCACAACAGCAAAGACTCCACTGGTTCATTCGCATGAGGAGAAGGTGTGGAAATCCCTCCTCTCTACTTCAATACCCTATTCTTAGACCAACACCCATTGTGACTTCTAAAAACCTGTTCAAAATTCTGATATTACCTGTATAAACATATGGGGGAAAAGCACTTGACCTGATCATCCGTACCAGGATTGAGCAAAATTTTAATATCAGTGAAGATTATTTATTTGGAAGTCTAAACACTAGAGACCTCCCAAACACTGTGCATATGCTAATTTACTTTGTTCAGAAGTGTTATGTTCATTTGAAATTAGCACATTGAAACTCCAAACAAAGTACTGATTAGGTGCTTAGGTGTACGCTCCTGCTATGTTCTCCTGAGTGCGGTCACGTTCCCTCAGTCTCTTTAGATCTCTCTTTCCCAAATCTGCTCTACTCCCTTTCCTCTTTCTTGTTCAGAGCCTCTTTCCACCATGTACCCCCATCCTGGGCCCAGAAGCAGCAATGCTTGCATAACACTCAGGATGCTAAACTTACTTGTACCTTCCTTGGTTTTTACCGTACAATTTGAGGAAGTGACAAAACTGTCATAATGTGTATGTTTAAGTCTCTGAGTTTTCAATTCAACAGAGAAGAAAAGCAGTGGGATCATGGAGAAAGGTAGTAAACACATTTTATAATTTTTCAGAATGTTAGTCCTAGAACCTCATTTTTTTCAAACTCCTCCCAAAATCCCTGCATAATAATGAGGCAGAATGTTGAGCAGTGACCCCTTGGAAGACAGCCAGTCTAACAGTAGTAGAGAGACAGTGTAATTTTAGAACTGGAGGGAACCTCAGATCTGATTCAGTCCAACACTCTCATGTTAAGATAAGGACAAGGAGGCCCAGGGAGGTATTGTGACTTGCTCAAAATTACATAGGGAATTTGGTCTAGAACCAGCCTTCTGGGCAGCCAAGGCCACACTATCCAGATTCAGGCAGGGCCTGAGTAACAATGGGCAATGGTAAAGGAAGTAAGGGCACAGGGGGCTGGAAGCAAAGAAGCCAGGAAGGGCTGCAGAAGAAGATGCTTTAGAAGCACAATTTCAAACTGAATGGCCAAGCTAGAGACATCTGGGCATGAGAAGTACCAGATGGGCCTGGAATGAGCAATAATCAGGCCCTGGGAAATTAATTCACTGGGAGTCAAGGCAACTGGAAGAGGCTAAAAGTCAAAGAGCCTGATCTGCAAACAGTACAGGGCTCTGCATACAGAAGTTGCAGCTGCAAATTCAAGGGCAGCACTGAGATTTATGGAGTGTGGATAGGACTTTTGGTCAGCATCAGTCACCTCAGCTAAGCCTGTGAATCACAGCCAAATCTAGATTGACCATGGGAATGGGAGAATGAATGGTAGCTGTGATTGTCTATCTTGCAATCAACATTTAAAATGGCTAGAAATTTTTATTTGACCAGCCCATGGCCCTGATGACACAGTGATCACCATAGAAAGAGCTACTTCAAAGACAAAGGCCACAACGCACAACTCTGTGATGAAGAAGACCATTTTGTCATGGGTCAGAGCCCAGGTTAACAGAGACCTTAGTTGGGGTGGGTTGCGGGAGAGGGGAGTGAGAGCAAAGAGCTGGAGAGTGGAGAGAACTGAATTGACTCTTCTCATCTTGTGGATCCAGAAGCTATCAGTGCAGCAGTAGCAAAACATTGGTGCTACTCATACTAAATAGCAAACATCTAAACAATTCTGTTGCCCTTAGATTCAGAAGATTTTGTCACAAGTCTGAATATGTCATTTAACTTTGCTACGTGTCAGGCTAAATCAACACAATGCAAAAAATCTGGATGAAAATGAAATGCCTCTGTCAGTTATCTGGGTGTTTTATCTACCTGACATCAAACAGCTGGATTCTTGGAAACATTTGGATGATGCACTGCATTTTTCATTTTTCATTCAGATCACAAAATCATAGACTTTCCAGCTTGGCAGGAAATTAAAGGTCATCTGATCCCTGATATTTGGCATAACCTCAAATGACCTGTTTTTTGTAATTGTTCAAATCAAACACTGAGATATGAGTATGTATTATGTCTAATTATACATATTATATCTTATTTAAACATGTGTTTATTTTAACATCATTTTTCTCCTTGGCTGTTTAATTGAATTGTAAATGAATCAATTACAGGGTAAACTAGATTATTATATGTATGAAAATACAATGAAATTCTGTGATAAACCCAGACTTGATTTTAAAAAAGAAAAAAAATCTGCAGGTGCGTAAATATGCATGAATCTTGGTACTACGCTCAGCACTGAGCCAAGAGATTACATGAGTTACCTTCGCTCTTAGAATTACTTGCTTAGTTTTACAGGGAGAACAGTTTGCATAGAAGTTTGCTTTACCACTTTTTCACTTCCTTACTTCTGCCTGTCATTTAACAAGCTCAAAGCAGGTGTCTATTCCTAGACTGAGACAGAAGCAAAATAAAGGCAGAGGACTGTGAAATGTACTAACTCCAGAGATCTGTTTCAGCATTTCAGTCTTTCTCCTCCAGACAGCCAAGTCTCCACCCCACTCCAACCCCCCTCAATATTCAGAGAATTCCTTTAAAAACGTTCACTCAGATACAGCTTCATAGAGAAGATGAGCTAAGGAAGCTCTCTTCCCCATAGATTCAACTACTAGTTTAAAGTATGTGTTTAATTTCTCTAACAGTCTGCATGAAGCTTTTCATTTTTTACAAGGGACTCCTTGAGCCATGTCTTATTTATACTGGTAGGCTCCATAGAAATGGGTACAGCCAAATTAAGATATAGGAGGAAATAAGAAACATTCTCCAAAACTAAATAACATATGCACTGAGTTAAAATGATAGTCTATGGGAGAAAAATGAAGTTTGAAAGTCCAGGAAAAGGAAGAAAAGATGAAATGAGATGGTGAACCAATGAGGCAGGGAGATCTAGGAGCACTGTTCTGGATGGTAGGAAATACAGAAAAGGAGGTTCTTATATTTGCAGGGTTGAATGCTTATAAAAGGATAGAGAGGAGGTGGTGGTAAATCAATCAGTCAGCCAGCCAGCCAGCCAGCCAGCCAGCCAGCAGCATTTGCCGGGTGCTAACTGGGCACAGATCATTCTTGGTTCTAATAACTTTAGGGAGTCAGCCAGCCTGTAAAAGACTTTCCAAGATAAGCTTCAAAGCTAGTGGAGGAGACCACCACAGAAAAACAATACCTCACCCTGGCCATGTGGCTAAGTTGGTTGGAGCATCATTCCATGAACCAAAATGTTGCCAGTTTGATTCCTGGTCGGGGCATATGCCAGGTTGTAAATTCAATCCCTGGATAGGGTGTGTACAGAAGGCAACTGATCAATGTTTCTCTCTCACATCGATGTTTCTCTCTCTCTCTCTCAAATCAATCAATAAATTTAAAAATAAACCACCTCTGTGAACTTAGGAAAAAGCAGAATATTATTGAATAATAAACACAACTATAACCTAAATATGAAGCAATACAGCCCCATGCACAAAAAATGACTCAAGCAATCTAGATAGTATAGGTTTAATAAATATGTATGGCAGAGTTAACACTTATTGAGTGCTTACTATGCAGCAGGTATGATATTAAGCACTTTATACACTGCATCTTACATATGGGAAATATGAACAAGCCTAGGAAATCTAAACATCAAATAATATGCCTGTTCTTTTTAGTATTAACTGAAATGAATGAAAGGATATGGAGTAGAGGTATAAGAACAGACTTTAGCATTCAAGGATTCAGCATAACTAGTTGTGACTATTCATGAGCAGCCCTTAAAGTGTAGGACATGGATTAATTTGCAATTTTCTCAGATACAAGAATGACTGATAGTGGGCAATGACTCTCTCTTAGCTTTAGGGAGAAAACTGCTCACTGCCCACTGTCTATTTCCCAATACAATTTCATTGTTCAATATGTTTCATTGAGTTTGTCATTATTCTTTTGAAATGATGCTTTACTGCATTTTATGGAGGGTAGTATAAACTACGATTTTAACTCAGAGATTGAAGACTTACAAAAATCTTCACAAAGGCAAAAAAGTTTTCCTGAGTTGAGAGAGATATTGAAGTACACCTTTGGGTATGGGTAAATTCTCCAATGTCTCTCTTTAATCTAGTTCTAGGGAAGGCTAGTATGAAGTCAGAAGGGTCTGTATCTGAAGTTATATACAGCTACTGCTGTGGCGGACAGCTTTGCCCTTCTTAAGTCTCCTGGGGAATAACATCTCGATATTGTTGAGAGTTTGAGAGTAAAGAATTGTAAAATATGCTTTGGACCCTGGCCAGTGTGGCTCAGTTGTTTGGAAGATCCTCCCATAGACCAAAGGGTCACAGGTTTGATTCCTGGTCTGGGTATGTGCCTAGGTTGTAGGTTTGGTCCCCAGTTGGGGCATGTGCAGGAGGCAACCAATTGATGTTTCTCTCTCTCTCTCAAAATAGATAAATAAAATCATTTTTTAAAAAAGATGAACACAGAAGAGCACCTTGAGAGAATAGTTTATTCATGCTTGTGATGAACAGTACAAAGATGAAGACCCACTTTTGGGGGCAGATCTGCCCAGTGCCCATATGACATTTTACTGTGAGGCCACTGATGCCAGATGTTCCTGTGATGTGTCTCTCTCCTATTGCCACTGGTGTGTCTCAGTAAACCCCCATTGACAGAGGTAGCCTGAGGAATTGTCAGTTCCTGGTAAACAAAAAATCCAGGTACTGTCAGAGCTGGTATCAGTGCCACTGATAGATGATAGTGTGGAACTGATAGTGTGGTGCAAGGTACTGGAACCCACCACTGTTCCAGAGTGTAGGAACTAAGAATAGAAACTAAAAGTAAGTATTTGAAAACCTTAATAGGAATTTGACCTTGCTTCAACATCCAATTTTATGTCTCTTGCATTAATAAAAAATTTGAGTTTGCAGTTTATAAGTCTTTGGGTTTTTTTTTTTCACTTTATTTTGGCACTAACTTATTTTCATTGTGTTCTACAAAGGTATCAGTATATGAAGGATTGAAATGATAAAATATTTAAAAACTAGTCCTCCACAACAGTTTGAGTACCCTGTTTTCAAACTGAAGCCTTGATCCATAAGTGAATGGTAACCCATTAATTAGTTGTGAAATTAATTTGTGTGGATATCAGCAGTAACAAAAAAATAAAATAGGAAATATCAAGGTACATTGCATATAGTAAGGATTAGTATTATTGTGTGAAGGTTTTATTTTTAAAAGTATATGTAAACACATACATACATCACATGTGTAGTTTTGTATGTATGTACAACACAGGAAAAGGAAAAATAAAAATTAAAAAAAAACATAGGAAAAGGAACCTGAGATCCCCATGTTCTTAAAATGTGCCTCTGCTTTTCTCATGGGTAAAGAAAGACATTGTGCATTATTGGAAAACTATGTGTTGTCCATAGCATACATTTTTGTGTTATCTGATTTTGATTCTGTGGGAGTTATTTTACCACTCTGTAAATTTTAGGTAACTGATAGCATTGCAAAATACTTCTTATCTGTAGACATGCAAATTTTGTCCCTTCTGGTAGAGTTTTGACCCACTTCCATACCTCCTGTCAAAGAAGCCAGTTTTGCCTTTTTCTGCACAATTATTTAAGTATTCCTGACCTAGAAAGGGGTCTGCTGTCTTTTGGATTTGCTTTAGAACTTATTGTAATATCTAATTGTCTCACTGATTGAATTAAATAAGATCCCTGCCTCTGGCCAGGTAGCTTAGTTGGTTAGAGAATTGTCCTGATAGGAGCCAAAGTTGCAGATTTGACCCCTACTCAGGGAACATACAAGATGTGATCAAAGAATGCATAAATAAGTGGAACAATCTAATCAATATTTCTCCATCTCTTTCTCTCCCCCCTCTCTAAAACCAATTTAAGAAAAAATTGAATAAGATATTGAATGAGTGTTCATTCTGAATCTGTACATGAGTCATGATTCTATTTTTTCTTGAGAATTGTAACAGAAGTCATGGTAGAGTTTTCAAGCCATCAAACTTGTGATGTTTGTTTAAATTTAGGTCAATTCTGGTGAAAGGGAATCAAAGCCTGGGTCCCCAGCAAGAAAGGGGCTTCCTCCTGGGTTAACTTTTTATGGCTGCCATGATGCAAATTTAAGGGGATTTCAATTATGAAAGATCTTTCATGTGAAAGGTCACGTGTTGGCAATGATATTGATTGCTGTTCTATAATATCCCCCCATGCCTTATTTTCATATTTTAAAGTACAGTTAGTTCTTACTTAATGTGGTTGATAGGTTCTGCAACTAAGCTAAACAATGTATAATAAAACCAATTTTACCACAGGCTAATTAATATAAACAAGAATTAAGTTCCTATGGCATTTCATCAACATTATAAAGAACAAATGTTACTTGAGGACCTTCTATACACATCTCTTTTAATACAGTTCAGAAAAATCTGAAAATACTATTGAATGTGGACTAGGTGAGTCAGAAGTGTAAGATCTCAGACATAGCAAGAAAGAACACTGGACTGAGAATCAAAAATCTATATCCTAGGCCCAGCTTGATCCCTGATTAGCTGTATGATCTTAGGCAAGTTACTTAACCTCTCTGGGCCTCAGATTCCTTATCTGTACATTGACCTAAGTTAATAGCTTCCTTCTTTCCTTCCTCTCTTCTTTCCTTCCTTCCTTCCTTCATTTTTTTTTTCAAAAAAAGCTTGCATACAGTCCCAATTTACCAAAACAACAACACTCTGTTCAACAGTTTGTCTGCTTGGTGTCAGCTACCCACACTATGGTGCCCTCTACTTATAAGAACCCCTCAGAACTCTGAGGATGCCATGATATCACGGTCTGAGAGACACGGAAATAAAGAGCACTAAAACTCTTCCTAGTGCTATGATGTTACAGTGAATTATTTTGTCTCTGAGTTAAGGGTATTAAAAAAATCCTTTCCAGGCTATTCTACCCTTCCCTTCCTTGCCCCACCCTCATCCCCATGACTATCTGCAATTTCAGTTCTGACCTTTGGAGTCTTTGTCCCACCCTCAGTTCCATCAACCTTTAGGATCCGCTCTATAGTTTCATTTCAAAATATATTTATTCTTTTTTTTTAAAGACTTCATTGATTTATTTTTAGAGAGGGGAAGAGATGGAGAAAGAGAGGGAGAGAAACATCAATGTGTGGTTACCTCTCATGCACCCCATACTGGGGACCTGGCCTGCAACCCAGGCATGTGCCTTAGACTGGGAAGTGAACCAGCGACCCTTTGATTCACAGGCCAGCACTCAACCCACTGAGTCACACTAGCCAGGGCCAAAACGCATCTATTCTAATAATCTGTTTAATTATTTGCTTTCCCCACCAGAGTGTGAGTTCCCCAAGAGTGCAAGCAGAACTTAAACCTCTCTCTAATACTAATGCTCTAGTCCTTAACCATTACATTAAAACTGAAACAGTGACTGGTGTTGTGTCCGTACCATCAGCCTTGCCCTTTTAAGTCATTTTTCCATTCTACAGCCCAGGAATTTTTTTTAAAAATAGAAGTCTTATCATGTATCCTCCTCTTGAAACTTCATTGTTTTTCCTTTGCCCTGGATACAGTACAAACTTGTTCACAGCTTACTAGGCCCTTCATAATCTGGATCATTTCAACCTCTTTAGTCTCTTTTCTGGCCACTGGCACCCTTGGCTTCAGTCATACTGAATCATTTGCAGTGTTTCTCATTCTACTTCTATACCTCCTATTTTTTCTGCTTGGCAAATTCTGCCTCCCACTCCCTTTACCCAGCCAGCCCCTGGTCACACTTGAGTTCTCAGCTCAGAAACTTTCAGTCTAAAAAGATCTCTATTCCCAGAGCACTGTGTGATTTCTGACTTTGCCACTGCCACTCTGCACTGGAAGTACCTGTTTATTTGTTGGTACTTTATTTATTTATTCACCAAAATGAGCTCCCAGAGGGTGGAGACTCCTTCTGATTTGTCCAGTGTTGCATCTTGCCATAAGTTGGTTTCCTTAGAAGCAAAGTCCAAAACAAAGATTCCTAAGCAAGTGTTTTGTTGAGGGAGTAGTTTCAAGTGAAACCTGTAGAAATGAGAAACAGAAAAGGGAAAAGGGAGATCAGCTGTGGGTTCAGCTGAAGTCTAGCCTCAAGCTAGGCTCCAGGAGAGCTCTGAATGTTGATGACACCACAGAATTGTTCCATCTTGAGACTAGAGGGCTGAACTTTTACCACCCCCCACACCCTACAACTGATCATTGGTGGTAGGCTGCCCCCATAGTCTATGTGGGGAAGGAGTACTACCTTCCAGGCATCACTGGTGGTAGTATTTCTCACGTGTGGGGCTCCAGAAAAGGGTGCAGCTGTGAGTCCTTAATAGCAAGCATATGGGTACACCCTGCAGGTAATGAGGATCTACTCCACACTCCAGCAACTAGAACATGTCCTGCCACATCATATGCAATAAATGTCAAAAGAATAAAGGACATAATGTTTTCATTCATTTACTTCTGATGTATTCCTAGCTGAATGATTTTTCTAGTGAATTAAATTCTGTAATCTTCCCAGTATTGATTTTTTTAAAGCTCTCCAAATTTTTTCAACCTTCTCTGAAATCTAACTACAGTTTTCCCAAACTTAGGTAACTCTTGTTTCTCACTTAATGTTTTTATTAAGTCTGAGCCAACATGTGCATGACTGTTAATATTTCTACAACTTAATTAGTTGTAAAAGGTCTGACTGGTCTCCAGTAAGAATGTATACATCTTCTAAAATCAAATAGAACTTATGGGGAGAAGTTTTCTGTCCTTCTGAAAATTATGGTCAAAGTTTATCTTTAAATCATTAGCCCAGAACGATTTGCTCCAGAATGTCTGTATATCTATTTGGGGGTCTACCCCAACACATCTGTCAATGCTGCACAGTCTGTATATGTTTTCCAGGCTTGGGACCTTTATTTAGCAGTTAGCTGCTGCATGTTCAGATGGCCTAATACAGCAGTCTCCTCTCTGGCTGGGAGGCTACAGAAAGTCCTATGAAAGGAAGGAGAATTATTCCCAAGAATGTTCCTCTCTTCAAGTGGATGGAGTCCTGATTTTTGTTCCTCAAGGACATTTTCTTTCTGGAAGTAATTTAGCCCAATCAGACTCAGCCAAAAGTTAATGGCCTTAAAGTTACAGCCTTGTTCACCTTTACGTGAAAACTAATAATACTTCACACTCACCTGTTTAAAAGTACTTTCACATATAAAATCTCATTTGATCATCACAAAATCCCAGTGAGCAAGGGCCCTTTTACCCCTGGGGAAACTAAGACCTCTAGATGTCAAGTGACTCACTGAAGGTCATACAGCTATTAAGTGGGAGAGCCACAATTCAAACCCAAGATTTCTTATGCCAACTATGGTGGGATTTTCAGATCACCCTCCTGTGTAACATATGCCCTCATGAGCTGTTTGTTGAGTTGAATTACCTATGGCTTCTATTATTTATGTTCAGTGCTCCCTTATTTAGTATGGATAACAAAGAGTGGGTGATGGACTGGTCTGTGTCAGCTAAAGCATTATGCCATTGAAGTTAAGGTCATTGGTTCGATTCTCAAAAGACCAGTTACCTTTGTCTCAAACGTATTGATCTCACTTCCAGTAATACAGACCACTCCCCTAATCAGAAATAAATGGGCAAAAGAATTTGAATGCAGTAGATCATATCCATCACTAATTCTAATTCTAAGCAATATGTGGAAGAAAATATTATTACTTTAAATTTTTTTCCCAGGAGAAGGAATAGAGAATCAGTGGAGGTACCCATAGAAGGTTCTGGGTCAATATTCAGTGACTTGAAGAGATCTAGCCCCAAAAGGCTTTATGAAGGAGTGGGTGAGCCAAGCTGAAGTGAGAGCAAGGGCACAGGAAGAAATGACTTCTTCCTCTCATAGCCGGGATACCCACTCTAGCACATGTCAGGTCTTCAAAGCGAAGGTCACAGGGTACATTTTCTACTAGAGATAACTTGATTGTGAGGAGTATGAAAGTATCATGTTCCAGGAGCTAAATTTCAAATCTAGAGCACCAAACAAAACTTTCATTCAAGTTCACCTCTTTCATCTCTATAATTTAGCCTATGGTGTCAACAAAGAGCAAATGTTTTCAACCAAATGCTTGAAAACTGCAGAGCTATTATTGCTAATAATGTTTATACCACTCAATTCAATGATCACTGATTGACAGGCCCTATAGCCTGTTTTACATCCATCACTCTACAATTCCCTATTAGTAGGGTGCATGAAGTTCTGTCTTTAAGTTATCATTAAAGGAGTGAAAACATTGTAATATATAATTCAAAGCAAGCAAAAATGAGTGCTAAATAGTGAATGCATTCTAGGAGAGTAAGGGGGAAAGTTGGCTATGACCAGATTCCTTTGGAAAAGATTTATGGGAGAGGACTGAAATGAATTTGAAGGGATGCTGGGATCTGAATCTGAGGGCAGAGGGGAATGGAAAGAGATGGGCTCTTCTGAATCCAGTGCCCTACTTGTATTCTCTGGGCCCACCTTACTATTGCAGCCATTGCTGTAGGCAACCAGCCTTGGGCAAGTGCAATCTGGCAGCATTGTAGCTTTCTGTACATTAAGCCACACCCACTTACTCTTGGCTTCTCTGCCCTGCTGCCTGCAGGAACCTATTCAGCCACTCTGATACCCACGTAAACACGAAAGTTAACACCCAACAGACAACACTTAATTGATGGGAGCGGAAGTTGCTGAACTAATACTTACTGATATGTCTTCCATCCTATGGGCTGCCAAGTCTGAGTACATTACATAAGGGCTCTTCAGTGGGCTCTAAGTAGGATTGAGGTCTGGTTGCCCATAGTGGTGATCAGATAAATAAATTAATCATGAATTGGTTTCTCTTTCTGTGCTGTTTCAATCTTCACAGACTCCAGATCCCCAAATCTATTCCTTAGCATCACTTCCCCAAATGAATGTCCTACATATAAGACTTCATCTTGGAGGGAATCTGAACTAAGGTTAAAAATGAGCTTCTTGTTTTATGTCAACATCCCTGAAAAGTAGCTCTTCCAGAGATAGGAAGAAGTCATGCAATATGAGACAGGGATGGGGGGTACAGATACCACACTTCTTAGTCTTCTGATCAACTCTTTGAGGTGGTCCTATGAGGACTTCACTTAGAGCCACCAGGTGTCTTCAAAGAGCCCCCTGAGGCCTGAATGATGGGGAGTCCCACATCTGTGTGGTACGAGACACTGAGGGCAAAGCATCCCAGTCCTGTGCCCTCTTCTCTTACCAGAGGTCTGTGAAATCTGAAAGGGGTTCTTATATTCCCAGGCCCAGGACTGTGGGGGAGGGAGAAAGCTGTACCTCAGTTTGCCTACCATACCCTCTGTGGGACTCCCGTACATACCGTCCTCTCTAAGTCCCCAGATCTTAGCACTCGGGAGGAAAGGGTAAGATCTTCCCAGGATTCCCAGCCCATCCCTAGATGGACACTTGCTCAGGCTGCAGATAGCCAGGTTCCCTAGATCACTGAGGCCCAGTGTCCCTATCAGAAAGAGTGCTCAGGGGACATCCGGCCAAGATGGAGGCATAGGTTGACACACTGTGCCTCCTTGCACAACCAAAATAAGGACAACAAAAATTTAGAAACAAAAAAACAACTAGTACTGACAGAAAATTGAACTGTATGGAAGTCTGACAACCAAGAAGTTAAAGAAGAAACATTCATCCAGACCAGTAGGAGGGGCAGAGTTGAGCAACTGGGCGGAGAGTGCTCTCAGCAAAGCGGCGGCTGGCAGACTTTGGGCATGCAAGAAGGCAGCGGGAAGACCAAGTGAGGTGGCAATTGTTGAGGGCCACAGTGCACAAGGCAGCTGGCAGACCAGGCGGTCCCACATTCACTTGCAGATAAAACAGGCAAAACTGGGGAGCGAGACAGTCAACATAACCCAGGATCCCAGTGTGGGGAAATAAAGCCTCAAAACACTAATTGAAAACATCTGTGGGGGTTGAGGTGCTGGGTGAAACTCCCAACCTCACAGGAGTGTTTATTGGAGAGAACCACAGGGTCCTAGAACATACACAAACCCATCTACACAGGAATCAGCACCAGAAGAGCCCAATTTGCTTGTGGGTAGTGGGGAAAGTGACTGAAGTCTGTCAGAGAGCCAAGCAAGCACCGTTGTTCCCTTTTGGACCCCTGCCTCACATACAACATCACAACCCAGCAGCCGAATTGCCCTGCCCTGGTGAACATCTAAGGCTCCACCCCTCACTATGTAACAAGTGCGTCAAGACAAAAATAAAAAGGGCCCAAACAAAAGAACAGATCAAAGCTCCAGAGAAATACAACTAAGTGACAAAGAGATAGCCAACCTACCAGATGCACAGTTCAAAGCACTAGTAATCAGGATGGTCAAAGAACTGGTTGCATTTGGTCACAAATTAGATGAAAAAATGAAGGCTACACTAAGTGAAATAAAGGAAAATGTATAGGGAACCAATAATGATGGGAAGGAAACTGGGACTCAAATTAACAGTGTGGACCAGAATGAAGAAAGAAACATCCAACCAGAAAAGAATGAAGAAACAAAAATTCAAAAAAATGAGGAGAGGCTTAAACGTTCCAACATCTGAGTTATAGGGGTAC
>PVIA01017223.1:0-16320 GCA_004024845.1 Tonatia bakeri
GACATACCAAGATAAACTGTAACATGAGGAAGGAAAAAGTTTATTTACAAAACTTAAATAAAATAAACAATAAATTTTAAATGTACTGCATGATCATTTATTTATAACATTTATAAATTATAAAATCAAAGAGGTAAATGTTTTTGAATTAAATAATAAGCAGAAAATATAAGAAAAATAGAAAGTAATGAAAGAAAAAATTAAAATAAATACATTTATAACAAATTCATGCATATAATAATATAACTATTGTATAGCTAGTTTTGCATATTTTATCTTTAAGTAGTTTTAAAGAGACCTATATTTATGATCAAATTTTATATTTTATATGCATAAACATGCAGATTATATATGTATATATACATGCATACATATAAGTGCTTGCTGCTTTCATATCTAAAAAAATGATTGTCAGGTATTGTGAAATATCAGGTATTTCTAAGCATAAATTTACATATTTCCCTTTGAAGAAAGAGAGATAAAAGAGTATTGAGCATACATGCTAGTGAGTGATGAAACTGATGGGCCACAGAATCTGAGTTAAGTAGTCAAGGAAAGAAATCAGAACATAAGGAAAAAGAAAATAACAGTAAAAAGACAGTAAAGTCAGTGAAGTAGACAACTGGTGGGATTGTTTTGGAGTGCTGAAACTAAAAGAAGGGTACTGGAAACAGGAGACAATGTCAAAGAAATGAAAGATTTGAAATGGATGCAATTGTTGTCAATGGCATGTCTGGCTGAAGTTAGGTGGGGGACAAAATTACTGACTGTGGAAGAACATCTAATGGATTAATAAATTTTGAAAATAATAAAGTATTTTTATATGTTGAAAATAATAAACAAACAGAGAAAAATAGATTGCTGGGGGAAGAAACTGGGTAGAATACAAAAGCAGAAAAATGTAAGAGAAGATGCAAATGAATGGGAAGAAGGCTAGGGATGGTGGAGGAAAGAGAAGAAGGTGGGTAGATGCAAGCAGCTCATTTACTTATTATAGAGGTGAGGAGATGAGAAATCTCTTGCTGGATCAGAGAATTATATCAGCTTAAAGTAGACAAAGTTAAAAGTAAGGAAGGAGACATGATTATATTAATGTTATGCTTTCCTTGGAAATAATGAAATGAGCTTTAGAGATTATTTTTAAAAATTGCTAGACAATTTTGAATTCTCACTTGAAGACTGTGATGATTAATATAAATTAAAACTCTTCAGTCCTATGGTTTTATTATCTGTTTGCTGCAGATACCTAGAAGGCAAATGCAGTATTTATGTTCATTCTTAGGTGAGGACAAGTGAAAAACAAATGATAGGTAAGGGAGTAAATGTTAGTAAGGAGTGCTGGAAACTATGTTGAATGATGAGGAAGAGAGAGGAGGTTGGTAAAGGGTACTGAGAAAGTAGTAAGGTTTACAGATTAGTTGTAGTAGTTTGAATAGTGACCCCCCCAAAGACTCATGTTCACCCATATTCTCAGAATATGATCTTACATGGAAATATGTTCTTTATAGAAATCATTAGTTAGGATGAGGTCATACTGCATTGGAGTGGCCCTTAAATCCAGTGACTAGTGTCTTTACAAAAGAGCAGAGAACACAGAGATGGCCACACAGGGAAGGTCATGTGAAGATGCAGGCAGAGATTGCTGTGATACTGGAACAATCCAGAGAACATGAAGAACCATCAACATCTGAAAAGGCAAGTAAGAATTCTACCCTGGAGCCTTTGGAAGGAAGGTCGCCATGTCAGACTGCAGTTTCAGATTTGTAGCTCCATGAATGGTAGAGAACAATCTTTTATCAACCCATCTAGTCTGTGGTCGTTTGTTACAGAAGCCCAAGGAAGCTGACACATCTGTTTTTAGAGGGTTAGCAATGTTGGCATTTATGGTAATTAAATAAGTTTGTAAATCAGAAGCTTGTAAACTTAGGGTGAAATGTATTTTGAAAATGTGATTTCAGATTGGTGCAGTTTCTGGTAATGTCCAAGTTAAAAATGAGAAGATGTTAAGTTGTGGCTGTTGATCAGGAAAAGTTCAGATGATGACAGGTAGGTGAAGAAACTAGTTGGAGAAAGCAAAGCTAAAGATAATAAAAAGATATAAGAGCATTCAAAATGTCAGTATTAATAAGGATAAGTGCTATGAGTAATTTGGGAGCAAAGGGAAGGTCTGATTCATGCAGTCTTCATGCTATATTATAACAGTGGCACAAAAGGACTGAAAAAGGAGGAATCCTCTCAAAATTATTAGGTTTCTTTTTCCTATAGACTAGCGGAATAGCAGCTCAGAAAAAAAAAAAGAAATTGAATTGATATGAAGGGGGAAATCTGATATTTCTTACACATCTGAATTTTTAGACAATAGTACATACCTACTTCTCAGTCAAAATTAGAGATCAAGCCCTGACTGGCGTAACTCAGTCAGTTAGGTTTCATCCTGCAAACCGAGGGAATCACCAGTTTGATTCGTGGTCAGGGCACAGGCCTGGGAAGTGGGCCATTCCCAGTTGGGGGGCATGTGATTGGCAACTGATTGATGTTTCTCTCCTGCATGGATGTTTCTCTACCTCTCCTTCTCCCTCATTTCCCCACCTTTTAAAAATAAATAAAGTCTTTTAAAAAATTAGGTCAAGATTCTTTGGAGCACATATTTTCTTACTTTCATTTTCTGATTCTCTAAATTACTATTCATGTGTTTTACTATATATTTAAAATAATATTCTATAATCTAGCTATCATTATTTTTTCTTTAGACAATCAAAACTAATCATTGAAATATTTTCCTAAAAATTTTCAGTAGACTTTGTTAAGTTTCAGCTTCAGAGCCAAAACATGGTCCTCTCTTTTTTAAAACCAATTTGAAAACAAGTATTGATTTTAATAAACTTGACAATATGGGTAATCTCCTAATGTAAATCACCCTAGTCAGTAATACTATGCCCTTCTTATGCCCTTTGGTGGGAAGAAAAAGAGACTACAGGCACAGGCACTCCTAGTTCATTCCAACCTTCAGCTTCATGCATAGCTTTTTATTAAGTATCCGGTGTTCAAAAAGAAATATAATTATTTCTTATCTAGGAATCCTTGATCATTACTGAGATAAGCCACAAACTTCTCAAGTTCCAAAATGTACAAGGTTTAAATAGCAGTAGAACAAGTAAGAAACACTGACTTATACTACTGTACAATTTTGCAATTCAAGCATAACTATTTCAGCTGAAAATCCTCTGAATAATGTTCAGCAAATTGTGCTGTAAATGCCAGAAAACATTCTTTAATCAAATATGTTTTGAAACTATCAGGTTAGACAAAACAGAATCAGTTTGTTAGTTTGTTAATTAATTAATTAATTTAGTTACAAAGGAATATACTTATTTAATAATAAAAGAATAATGTCAGAATTATTTTCATGCTATTTGTATTTTATTAATATTTTATATTGAGACAATTGAAATTAGCATTCATTTTAAGATATAATACAGATTATATCATACAACCTCATACAGTTTTCCCCTACAGTAACATATCACAACCAGAAAATTGATATAGGTTTACTATCTACTATCATAGTTTCCAGCACTCCTTACTAACATTTACTCCCTTACCTATCATTTGTTTTTCACTTGCCCTCACCTAAGAATGAACATAAATACTGCATTTGTCTTCTAGGTATCTGCAGCAAACAGATAATAATAGGTTTACTTTCAAAGATGGTACAGAGACTCTAACATTCCAATGATTCTTGTGATGTTCTGAAAGACAATGGTATGCAAAATGCTCTATTTTAGTTATCTTTCTTTTTAACCTTTTACTATTTTTATTTATTTTTTCCATTTAGTAAGCCATGTCGTGAGATCTGCACTCTTCGAAACGTGCTGTAGAAAAACCCCTAGAAACACAGTAATGAACTTATATTTCTAAACTCATGCCCCAGAGTTGACCAAATAAGAGTGATATTTTGAGTTTTCTGGGCTAGAATGCAGGAGATTGTCTAAACAAAAAGAGAGGTTGTTCAGACACAAAAGAAATAAACAAAATGTACAAAAAGTAACTGACATTAGTTTCAAAGCAAACACCTGATTATGGTGAGTAAATAAGTATATAATTATGAGTGTATATGTATTTACTTATGTGTGTATACATTCAAAAAACTGAAGAATGTGCTGCTTTTAAGAATGATAAAATTCTCAGAGACAGATCTGTGAATGCATTAAATTTCAATATAATATTTATGCTATTGGTTTTATTTTTAAGTATGCTATTAACTATGCTATTACAATTGTCCCAATTTTTTCTACCCTTTATCTCCCTCCACCCTGCACCACTCCCCACCCTCCAGCATTCTCCCCACCATAAGTTCATGTCTATTGATTGTACATATAAGTTCTTTGAATTCCACATTTCCTATACTATTATTAACCTCCCCCTGTATATTTTGTGCCTACCAATTATGCTACTTATTCCCTGTACCTTTGTACCCTATTCTTCCCTTCCCCACTGATAACCCTGCATGTAATTGCCATTTCTGTGATTTTGCTCCTATTCTAGTTGTTTGCTTAGATTTTGTTTTTGTTTTTTAGTTTCAGTTGTTTATAGTTGTGAGTTTATTGTCATTTTACTATTCATAGTTTTTTATCTTCTTTTTATTAGATGAATCCCTTTAACATTTCATATAATAAGGGCTTGGTGATGATGAACTCCTTGAACTTTACCTTACCCGGGAAGCACTTTATCTACTCTTCCATTCTAAATGATAGCTTTGCTAGATAGAGTAATCTTGAATGAAGATCCTTGCCTTTCAGGCCCTTGAATACTTCTTTCCATCCCCTTCTTGCTTTTAATATTTCTTCTAAGAAATCAACTGATAACCTTATGGGAACTCCTTTGTAGGTAACTCCCTCCTTTCTTCTTGTTGCTTTTAAGATTCTCTCCTTATCTTTAATCTTCAATAACAATTACGATGTATCTTGGTGTGTTTCTTCTTGGATCCAACTTCTATGGGACTCTCTGAGCATCCTGTACTTACATGTTTAGTTCCTTCATCAGACTAGGGAAGTTCTCCATTATTTTTCAAATAACTTTTCAATTTCTTGCTCTTCCTCTTCTCCTTCTGGCACCCCTATGATTCAGATGTTGGTATGTTTAAAGTTGTCCCAAAGATTTCCCATCCTCTCCTCATTTTTTTGAATTTTTGTTTCTTCTTTCTCTTCCAGTTGGATGTTTATTTTTTTCCCTTTGTTTCAAATTGTTGATCTTAGTCTCGGTTTTCTTCCCTTCACTATTGGTTCCCTGTATATTTTCCTTTATTTCACTTTCTATAACTTTCACTTCCTTTATTTTGTGGTTATACTTAATCATTTCTCTGAGCATCCTGATTACCACTGTTTTGAACTGTGCATCTTATAGATTGTCTATCTCCTCATTGCTTAGTTCTTTTTCTGGAGTTTTGATCTATTCTTTCATTTGGGCCATATTTATCTGTCTCTGCACACATGTTACATTGAAAGGGGTGGAGACTTAGGTATTTGCCAGGGCGGGACAATCCACTTCACTGAGTTGTGACACTGTATGTTGGGGTGGGATCAGAGAGTGAACAATGCCGCTTGCTCACTTGCTCTATTCTCACCCCACTGTCCATCACTTCCCTCACTTCCCACAAGTGTGTTGTGCCCTTTCAGGTGCAGATTCCCCAGGTCTGTGTATGATCTAAAATCTTACAGGCCTCTCACATGAACTCTTCTATGAGACTGGGAGTTTCTCTCACCCCTGAACCCTCAGGGGATTTTACAGTCAAAGGTCTTGAGTCTTTATTTCCCTGCGCTGGAACCCTGCCTGTGAGGTCTGTCTCACTCCCTTGTTGTTCCTTCTAGCTTATCCACATGCAAATGTGGGAAATCCCATCCACCAGCCACCCTGCCTTGCCTTCCCTGGTGAGTTAGCCACTGACTTGCTGTGCATTCTCTCTGCCTTGCCTTCCCATCTCCACCTCTTCTACCAGTCTGGATAAATGTTGCTTATTTAACTCCTTGGTTGTCGGACTTCCATGCAATTTGATTTCCTGGGAGTTCTGTTTGGTTGTTTTTGAATTGGTTGTTATCCTTCTTTTGGTTATGTGAGGAAGCAAAGCTTTCTGCCTATGCCTCCATCTTGGTTGAAATTCTTGTGATATTGGTTTTCATTTTCATTTTTTAAATTTAAGTATAGTTGGTATACAGTCTTATATTGGTTATAGTAGTTTCAGGTGTACAATTTTATATATATTTTTTATACAATGCAGTAACCCCACTAATTCTAGTACTCATCTGTCTCCATGTAAAGCTATAATAATATTCAATATAATATTCTTTAATAAATAGATTCAAAATGATCCCTGTTTCCTTGTATTCAAGTATATGTTTGTCAAACATTTTTCCAGTACCTGAAATGTGTCAGACTCTTTCCCAGGAGCTAATAATACAACAACAGTGAGACTTAACCTTCACTCTCAAAACAATCACAAACTAAATTCCATAGCAATCAAAAGATAATTTTAACAGTTGCAGAAATGCATGTAAAATGATTCCCTTTTTTCTATTAAAAAATTTATATTTTGATCTATTTCAGTAATGGAACCATTATTTGACAATTTGTCTGAATAGACTGTAATTTATGATCTCAATGATATCAGTATCTCTAAGCAACTATTTTTAAAAAAATGATTAAAGAAATCTTGAGACAAATATTTAGTGAAGAATAGGTTATAATACTCTCATTAATATATAACTCACATAATATACAGTTCACCCTTTTAAGCTGTACAGTTCAGTGTATTTTGTGACTGTCACCATTACTTAATTTTAGAATATGTGTCACTCCCTAAAGAAACTCTATACCCATTAGTGGGTACTCTCTGTTTTCTCTCTTTCCATAATCTTGGCAACTAATAATCTATTATGTCTTTCTATGGGTTTACTATTCTGGACATTTTATGTGGTGGAATCATATACTTTGCATGATTTCATGGCTGGCTTCTTTTTCTTGTACTATTTTTAAGTTTCATCCTTGTAGTAGCATTTATAAGTGTCTTGTTCCTTTTATGTCAAATAATATTTTATGCATAAACCACATTCTCTTTACCCATTCGTTATTTGTTGGACTTTTGGATTGTTTCCACTTTATGGCTCTAAAATATCCTCACAAGGTTTTAATGCATCTTTGCCTAAGGCATCTTTTCCTAATGTTTCAAATTTGAAATATTATATTTCACATGCACACACACACACACAATTCCTATAAAATAGATTGTGGTATGGTGCTTGGCTGTTGAATGTAGATTCTGTTGCTCTAATACTTATGATTTAAAATTTCTGTGTCATCGCCAACCTGATTTCCTTTTTAATTGTCACACTGCTGTGTGTTTTAAAAGAGCCTGTTTACTTAATTTCACACACATCTCTAGAGGCCAGAACATTTTTGAAAAAAAATAAAGTTTAAGCTATATTGAAGAAGAAAATGCCATCTGAAATGAGAAGATGACTTCTCCTTCCTTATATGCACTGAGTGTCAGATTTTGTAAAATATACTGTGGTGGTTTTTTTACAATTTGGGATCTTAGGGCATAGTGCAGGAGCACCATTACCTTTTAGTGGTTATTCCTTTTATTCACTTAGGTTAGTTCAAGTTTAACCATGCAAAAAAGCAGAAGGAAGAGGCTTAGATATGGTCCTAGATTCTTCCAGTTATTTTAATAAAGTGTGTAAGTCTAATTATACAACACTTTTTGAGCTAAAATTATTATAGAGTTCATTTTATTCGATCTCAATCCAGTAATTAAACTTTCATTGTTATGTCTCTAATGATATATTTATTTACTCATTTTTATTCTTTTGCTAAGTAAATATACAGTAACCTGATATAGGCAATAAGATCACAACACAGATCTGGTCTTGCCTACACCAAATGCACATTTATATGGGGAAAAGGTAATTAAGTAAATGAATAAATTGCTTGTTTGGATAAATATTTTTAAGAAATAGAGAATGACAACATAGACAGGAAAGGCACATGGAACAGATCTTTCAACTGTGATGGACATATAAAGGATGTGAAAAGAAAAACAGCTATACAAAGATCCAGGGAAAAGAATACCTCAAAAAAGTTAATTCCAATAACTGTTCATGAGGAAGGGTTTTTGATGATATAGAAAACATTCAATATGGTTCAAAAGTAGTAGAGAATTGTGGCAAAAATGGGAGAGGATCACCCAATGTCTTGTAGGGAGTGTGGGTTTCCTTCTAAGTGCGTCTGAAAGCACTGAAGTATTTTCAAAGTGAGATAAAATGACCCAGAAACTTGGTGAAAGGCCTTTCTTGCTGTCATGTGATAGATAGTTTAGATGATGAGATGTGTTTAGTGGCTTTTAGAGTTTTCCAAGCAGAAGATAACAGGAAGTGGAAGGGAGGTAGCAGTGGAGATGGAAAGTATTAACTGTCAGCCTGTCTTGAATACCCCTGGAAAAACTGCCTCCAGAGGGAGTCTAAAATGAACACTTCCTGTTTGTTTTAAAGAGTTGGATTGCTAAAAGGTTTTCCTGAGAATGAGTCAGTTCTTTCGCTTCATAATAAGTACTCTCAAAATCTGCTGACATACAACAGCATTCCTTTATACTCTTCTTTCTGGTGTGCAGGTCAGCAGTTACTTTGCTAGATTTGGACAAACTTGACCTGAGACTCTGGGTTGTGAACAGGTGTTCTCAGTGGGTACTCCCAGTTTCTTTGAACAGTGGCTACCGAGGTTGTGGGCAAAAGAGAACCTTAGTGCACTATTGGTGGGAAGGCAGATTGGTGCAGCCACTATGGAAAACAGTATGTAATTTCCTCAAAAAACTAAAAGTGGAACTGCTTTTTGACTCAGCAGTTCCACTGCTTGGATTATTCCCTAAGAATCCTGAAACAATAATTTAAAAGAACCTATATACTCCAATGTTCAGAGCAGTGCAATTTACAATAGCCAAGTGCTGGAAGCAACCTAAGTGCCCATCGGCAAATGATTAGGTCAAAAAACTGTGGTACATTTACACAATGGAATACTATGCAGCAGAAAGAAAGAAGGAGCTCCTACCCTATGTGACAGCATGGATGAAACTGGAAAGCATTATGCTAAGTGAAAAAAAGCCAGGCAATGAAAGACAAATACCATATGATCACACCTGTAAGTGGAACCTGATCAATGAAAAAGCAAGCAAAATAAAACCAGTGACATGAAAATGAAGAACATACTAACAGTAACCAGAGGGGATGGGAGAGGGGGATAATGGGGAAAAGAAGGGGAAGGGTTGTCAAGGAACATGTATAAAAGACCCATGGACAAAAACAACAGAGGAGAGGCAGGGAGGATTGACTGTGGGAGGTGGAAGTGGGTAGGGCAAGGGGAGAGTAATGGTGGGAGGGAAATAAGGACAACTGTAACTGAACAATATTTTTTTTTAAAAAAGAAGCATTCTCATATCAGTTGAGTAAAGTTCCAGAGGCCAAGGCATACCATGCTAGTGTGTTTGAATCTCTCTTTGAACCTGGCACCCTGTCCCTTCAAACAACATATTTTCCAAAGCAAGTCAAATAGTCCCTCATAACATCAATGTAGCAGGGAAATATCTCATTTACTTTCAGTGCAAGGGCTAAGTGGCTAAGGATATAGATGTATTATTCTAATACAAAAAAAGGTAAAGAACTGGGAATAATCCCCAACCTATCATATGTAATAGCTACAACTTTTACCTACTAGTTCCTAAATTCCTCACTGTAGCCACACACACACAAAAAATATCTTTTTTTTAAAGTATCAGGTGAAAATCAGTAACCATGGAAAAATCCCTACACATTTTTTTAGAGAAAAAGTACAGTACTCAGTTCATGTAACCATTTCTTTTGTGTTAGAATAACATTAAAACACTTGATGTTCTGGTCCCAATTGTTCTTTTAAGCCTTATGTCTTGCAAAGGCTGAGCATTTACCCAGTTCTTCAATCACAAAAGCAGATTCAAGACTTCTTAAATGCTTCATGAAGTTCCAACTTGCCATGCATTTCTAGCTATTTTTTTTAGCTAAAATATTCCACCTCCATCATGTCATCCTGATAAAAATTATTTTTCCTTTTACAATACCACATTCAAATGTCAAATCTACTGCAAACTGCCACTGATCCTGAAGGCAATTTAATAGCCTCTTCATCTGTGTATCATTGGATTCTTTTTAATACCATTGGTAATGTAGTTATTGGAGATAGAATTTTTTTTTCTTTTCCAAAAATATAGACATTTTTCCCATTTATGGCATTAGGGAAAATACATCCCTCAATACACTATCATTTAGCTTTCACTAAAGGAACCAGAAACTCTAGTCTTTCAGACAGAAAATGGCTAAATAGAGATAATTAAATGATTTAAAAGTGCTGGAAGTGCTGGAAGTGCTGGAGGAACCTGATTGATTAGGTCTCCAGGCACAGTTCCCAGAACTAACCCTCCAGGGACTGTGTTGTGTCCTATGAGGAAGGAGAAAAATCAGGAACATGCGGCCGAATCACTCACTTAAGAATGCACTGCTGTAGCTGTGATTCCAGGATGGGGGCCAGGGGGCAGAGGGTAGAAAGAGGTCATCAGCTGCTCCCTGCACACCCATACATCAGAACTTGGATATAGCAATGCTGCTGCAGTAGCTTCCTCATCTCCACAACCTGGTTCGCCAGCAGGAAACTGCAAAAAGCAGCAGGGATATTACTCTCATCAAATTCCACTTTTCAAACCTTAAGTCAGTGCATTTATTTTTGAAAGCCAATTTACATTCATGTACCCAATTGCAAGGGATTAAAAAATATATAGTTTTTAGCAGTGGAAATTTATACTGAGTGCCAAATAGTTTATTCTACCTCTTAGTCTTCCCTCACTTTAAGAGGAACAGGCAGTGATCTGATGGATGAGCTAGGTCAAAACTGACAAAAATTGGTTCACATTTATCTGTCTGTGTAGACAAGTTATTAAAACAGTGAGAAAATAAAACATCCCTCTTTTGTGCTCTTGAGTCTTTTTCACTTAACAAGGTGTGAGGCAGCAACTGCCCAGATGAACATTTTCTCTGTATACATGCCTTTTCCCTTGACCCAGTTCCACCTCTGGTTCAAAGGAAAGTGTTCTGGAAGACTAATCCTATCTGCCTCAAATCTAAGTAGTTTTTTCCCCTATCCTCGCATTATGGAAAGAAACAAAGACAAAGCAAAACAAACAAACAAAACAATATACTTAAAGGGTAATGGAGTAAGATTATATTATAGTTCCCTAATTCCAGAATTTATATGCTTGTAAATCAGTCCCAGGGTTAAAATCATGAGCTCTTCACAGTGAAGAGAATCTTGGTGCTTAGAACTCAATAGGCTTTCAAATATTAATTTATTTTAAAAAATTATCTTCACCAGAGGACATTCATTTTGTATTGCTTTGAGAGAGAGAGAGGGAGAGAGAGGGAGGGAGAGAGAGAAACTTTGATATGAGAGAGAAACATTGATTGCTTGCCTTTTTGTACCTGCCCCAACCAGGTATTGAACCCACAACCTGGGCATGTGAGCCGACTGGAAATCGAACCTGCCACTATTTGGTTTACTGGATGATGCTCCAACCAACTGAGCCACACTGGCCAGGGTGAGAGCTTTTCAAATATTTAGATTTAATTTAAACAAATATGATATTCATTTAATATCCTTTAAGTTCATGTAGTAAAAGGACAATATATTGATGTCAATACAGAGTTGTTGACAGTTACACAGATATAGGTTCAAACTTGGCTTTGGCTCTTAACAAAAACCTCTTACTGTGATCCTTTATCTTAAATTTCTATATCTTTGTTTTGTTTTGTTTTTACCTGCAAATAAGATACAGTATTACCTATCTCATATGGCATGTGTGAAATGTAAATGAATAGTGTTCATAAAAAAATGTGCTAATAAGTAAATAAAAAGTGTTTGGTTTTTCCTTCCCTTTTTTGTCTCCTCTCTCCTTAAAATTCTTGTCACTAACCTCAGGACAAGATCAGTGCATTCTATTTTCTCTCAAAGTGTAATGTCTAAAATTGAATGCAACGTTCCAGGTGTGGTTTTCTAACATGTTATAGGGAAGAGAACACCAAAATAATTCAATTAGATGTACTTGACACATCAATAGATTAAAAAAACAATTTATACTATTGATTTATATTGCATCTAATGAATTCCTTAAGTTTTGTTTACACCAGCTGTTTTAGGAGTATGTCTACATTCTTAGTGTGCTCAAAGCAAAGAATACACATTAATCTCCATAATGTTTCACTTATTCAATTTGACTCATCCCTTTGCCTATCCAATTTTCTTTTGTGTTGATTATACATCTGTGACATCATAAAACATGTTGTTATTTATAATTCTTCTGCACACGTTGATGATCCTCATCAATGTATATATAAAAAATTATTGACTAGGAAAAGCCTAAGACAGAGACTTGAATTGTACACTGGAGATCACTTTCTAGATTGACATCAACTCTATGGCACTGATTATCTAGTTTATCAAATTATCGATGTCCTTAATTATGGTCATTCACTCTATATCCCTCAACCTATTTCACAAGATGTCATGATATATTTTTCTAGAAAAGTTGAAGAAATAAAGATGCACTTGACATAAAATACAGCTATTATCGCGTTTGAAGAAAATTATAACCTTATTTTTAAATTAACCTAATTTTCTACTATAAACCCAGGTTCTGTTCACGAATCAAATTCAGACATGACAGTGTATCTGTGATAAACTTAGGAAACAGGTTGACCATGAGACATTCATTTCCATAAATTAATTGTAAGAGTTTAAAAAAGGCTGTGTACTGGAGGAGTAAGGAGAAAGGCAAAGATTGTCACATCTGTCACCTCCCACATCTCAGTTATAAGACTCATAACTGAGCCTCATGGAGAAAAAGCTATCAGCAGAACCTGAAGCAGTTTTTGTCACTTTGCATCTTTTGATTGCTCTGCTGCTTTGTTGCCATATGGTGTAATATGATGGTTGGTCTACTTTTGAACAGGCCCAGCAGAAATTTAACATATTGAGTATGCCAAAAATGTAGTGACAATCTGGCACTTTTAGAGTACCAGCATTTTGTGCATGGAGAGGCACCATCTTCGTGTAGCCAGTAGTGTTTATAAAATCAACAAAGTCACTGTTAGAGGGTTGTGGACTTTACAAACAATGGATTGAAATGAAGGACAAGAATAAGAGATTAAGTGCATGTCACACACTGTAACCAGAGTGCTTTGAGTGTGCAAATGAGACGGCATCTGGGAATGTTTAGAAATAACTACTTAAGATTTTGAGAGTATCTAGAGATAACATATAGGTAGCTGTAACCAGAAACAGACAAAATTTTAAATATTAATATTATCACAATCTATTATTTACTCACAGGCCAAGTTCAGGGAAAGCCAAGTTTCAATCATAAATAATTATTTATCCTAAAATCAAATTACTACATTGTTCTTTTTCTTTTTAGTTTTTATCTTCTGGTTTATTTCTTTTTTAAAAATCAATTTATTAATCTTTAGATAGACAGAGGAAGGCAGAGAGAGGGAGAGAGACATTGATTTGTTGTTCCACTTATTTATGCCTTCATTGGTTGCTTCTTCTATGTGCCCTGATTGGGGATGGAACCTGCAAACTTGGCATTTGGGATGATACTCCAACCAACTGAGGTACCCGGCCAGCACTTAATCCTTACTTTTTTTCCCCTTAAAATACGGAATGCCTTTTGAATAAGTATAAAGCAGAATGACCCTTACTTTTTATCTTTTTCAGGACAGAGGCCATATTTCATTCACTTTTTAAGCTCTTAGTATATGTTGGAATATGGTATATGATTGATTGATAACTATATTGGATTGTAAGGTTTGATTTATTATAAAAATTTTGAATTTATTAACCATTGTGCTTTGATTAAATTTCAGTAAGTAACTTTATTTACAATTTTCTCTGAGTCTACGTTGGTATTAACAATTCTTGGGATGTTAGAGAACTTAACCCATAGACAACAAAAGAGCAGACATCCACACTTTTTCACATCACGGAATCATCATACTTAGAGACAACAAATGTGTGTATACAAAACTCATTTAGAAACAAGCCAATGAAAACTTGCTTGCCAAAAATACACAGCTTCAAGATTTACATTTTTCAGATTAGTTTTGCATCCTTTAACAATAAATGCGAGTCTATTATGCCAAGGTAAAATTATAGACAAAAATTATTGGAGACAAGTAACAACAGTAGACCTCAGGTTTTATCAATAGGTTTTTGATATTAATGATATATTAATAATGAAAAGCATATTGCCTCCTTTTTTGTGAATGCTCTGATATGATAGGTCAATTATTATGCTTTTCCTAAATGTTTAGAAACAGATAATTCCTCATGTTCTTACTTGTATTTCTTTATTGATGCCCTCACACCTATATTTTATTACCAAACCAAACCAAACATGCTTGTTCTAATTCCATGTTTTTGTTTTTGTTTTTCAGTTTCCTATGAAATTGCATAGGGAGTCATTTTGCTATACAGTATTTTCTCCACTGGGAAAAATATGGCAAGTCTAGGCTAAATGACAAAAATAATAAAACCTTTACTTCCCTTTTAGAATCTTAAAGTTTCTTCTTGGCCTTGGATCTCTCTGCAGTTTTGCCTGAGAAGTGTGACTCACACAAAAAAAATCTAATATCCCAGAGAGGTGATGGTTTCTCAAAGTAACATCTGCTTAGTATAACACCCTTAAAGAACTAAAACAGCTTTTTTACATAATAGCAAACCATTTAAAATACATATCTCAATAATAACAATAGGTCATAAATAACATTTCAACAAATACAAAATTTTTTTAAAGAATTTTATTTATTTTTGCAGGGAGAAGGGGAAAGGAGGGAGCAAGAGAGGGAAACATAGATGTGTGGTTGTCTCTCACATGCCCCCTATTGGGGACCTGGCCCACAACCCAGGCATGTGCCCTAAACTGGGATTCAACAGGTGACCTTTTGGTTTGCAGGCCAGCATTCAATCCACTGGGCCACACTAGCCAGGGCTAAATATTTTGATTGAAGAAAAAATATTCGAAAAGCAACTCTTGCAAGCCAGAGAGGTTTCCAAATAACTTAAGCTCTGATAAAGAGTCTAGTAAATAAAATATACATAGTATTAATGTGGCAACGATGAGGAAAAGAAACTGAAAGAGAAAAAAAGATATTGGGAATCAGGGCAGTAATTGAGAATATATCTGAGGTCTGACTTATAGTTCTGTAAGCACTTTATATATGTGTGAATAATGTGTTTAAGCAGACAAATCTGCCGTCTCACATTACTCTTTAATGAAGAATAGACAGCTTACATTTGTCTAAATTTACCTCATTGGGTTTTAATATGGCTATACAAAATACCTGATAGACATAGTTTTTAAAAGTAAAAGATCTAAAGTATTATAAATTATGCAATTTTTATAATCAAGATTGTAATACCGATACAAAGATTGATGCTAATGAACTCAAGGGGATGTCATTATAGTCAAGAAACATGAACAATAAGGTGTTGTGTAACTGAGCCAGAGCTACTTAATGGTGAAAACAATAAGATAACCAAATTGATTTTTCTATTGTTTAAAATATCATACATTGTATTTCATATACATCTCCAAGTAAAAATATTTTATTTTTGTAAAACATGTATGCCAGTAAATAATATTTTAAATGCTTCACATGCTATTTTATTTAAATAGGATCCAATTTATTCAAATTGGTCCAATATCCTTGTTTACTATAACTATTAAAATATTACTTTTTTAATTTCTTGAAATTATATTGATATAACAATGTATAGATTATGTATCATAGAAATGCTCACTTGAGACCTATATGATCCTACTAACCAATGTCACCATGATAAATGTAATACTTGGAAGGAAAAATAAAGTAAAAAGAAAGGAAGGAAGAGATGAGGAAAGAAAGGGAGGGAGAGAAAGAAGAAAGATAGGAAAAAAGAAAAAAGAGGAAAGAAAGAAAGACAGGAAGAAAGAAAAGAAAGAAAGAAAAAGAAATGAAAGAAAGAAAGAAAGAAAGAAAGAAAGAAAGAAAGAAAGAAAGAAAGAAAGAAAGAAAGAAAGAAAGAAAGAAAGGGAAAGAGGGAAGGAAAGAGGAAGGGACTCCTACCCTTCATGACAGCATGGACAGAACTGGAGGGTATTATGCTAAGTGAAATAAGCCAGGTGGCAAAAAACAAATACCATATGATCTGACC
>PVIA01017224.1:0-16318 GCA_004024845.1 Tonatia bakeri
GGGACTCATTGGTATGGACTCTTTGATATTCTTGTTTGGATGCTCTAGGGTTGCCCTTGCTTCCATTTGTGTGGGCTCCCTTGTTGGTCTTGGGCTTCACCTGTTGGTAGCTTCTTTGTTGGTGGGTGCTCCCCTCCAGCGGGTTTACTGGTAGTTGTAACTCCCACCTTGTCTTGCATGCTGTTGTACAGGTGTTGGTTAACAAAGCAGTATTACCAGATGACCAAACCTATGCCAGGAAAAAGAACCACCTACCACATATGTAGTCTCAACTGCAATAGGACTAAGCGTAACAAAGGTGAAGAGAGATTGCTGATACTATAAGATAATGTCAAAGGGCACATGAAATGACTGAAAGAAGGGAAAATGTTATTGAATGGTAAAAGGGAGGAGAATTGATTAAGAGTTGGGATAGAACTGAGGTGAAGAAAGGGAGAGAAAATTTTTAAAACATAAGTAAAACACAAAAGGGTGATGGGAAAAATGGGGTAAGAAGATGGAAGAGTATACTATGAAGTTTGGAGTAAAATTGGAAGTTTGGAGTAAAACTGGATCAACAGGAGCAAATTTTCAGAAAAAACACAGCAGAGTCAGTATCAATGACAGCTGAATCAAGTTTAATAAAGGTGGACTGGTAATAAGAATGTTGTAGAAAAGTGAAAAGTGAATATGAGATGTCTACAGTAAAGAAAACATTGTTTTGAGAGGATGGGGGAGCAAACTAATAGGAGTAAGGAGTAAAGATCAGGTTGCGAGAACAGGTAAAAAAAGGGGGAGAGAAATAAGACTCATAAGAAGGGATAAAGAATGTGAGCTGACTTAAGAAAGAGGAGTGCTTGTGCAAGGTTAGATGGAGGAGAAAGAGTGAGAGTCAGGGACAGGAACTTGGCGTAGTGTGAGAGAAAATAAAGTTTACAACAACAGTGGCAAAGCTCAAGAACACAGTGAAATGGATTAAGACCAGGGAAGGGTGCTGTGTGGGATTTGGAATAACAATAGTATGATAAGAATTACATAATCTGATTAAAAAGAATAAAAAGTGAAAGACCAAGAATAGTGTGTTATTTGGAATATGAGTGAAGTGAAAGAAGAAAAATTAAAATGCAACATGAAAGGGAGAATAAAAAATCAAAACAATCAAAAACAAACACAAGCACAAAAACTGAATAAGCAGAAAGAAGAAGAAAAAACATGCAAGTTCTGAAGGAGAGCAAAGTGCAATTTGTCTCAGCTGTTGGTGTTCACCTTCTGACTTCTTTGGATCTGTCTGTGGTTTTATCTCAGCCCCAGGTCTTACTGTCTCACTCTTGAGAAAACAGAAAGCCTTTCCAGTGGGTTTTGCAGGTCTTCCGGTTTCCTGCAGGCAGAGGGGGTTGGGCTCCGTTTTCTCCGTTCCCGTGAGTTCCCCCAGTAAGGGGCTCAGTCTGGGCTACGATAATCACACGCGCCCAGTTTCCAGCCCAGGCCCTCAGAGCATTGTGCGCATTTGAGCTCGGCTGGCACCAACAAGCCACTTCATTTTGCACCCCTTTGATCAGTCCGTGAGGCACACGGAGTGGGAGCAAATTGCACCCACACTCCTCCCTCTTTGTTGGCTAGGCCGCTTTGCACACAGGGTCCCTTCACAGTGAGGTGCGGCTATGTTCCCCTTTTGAAAAAAGTCTCCAGGGTGCCACTGCTGCTGGGAGCCACAGCCTGGCTTTCTACATTCTCTGTGCAACCCTCTGGTAAGTCCAGAGTCTATGAGGGTCACAGCCAGTCACAGTCCACCTCCTCTCCCAGCTCCAGGTGTCATCAGGATCCCCCAAATTCTCTGGCAATGTTCCAGGCAGCAACCACCACCCAATCTTGGTACACAGCTGGCTGTACTTAGCTTGCTGCCTCCGCCCCCATCAACTTTATGCATCCAGGTCTCTCCTGGGGCGGGTCTGGGACTCCCTGCCTTGGGATGGGAGGGAGCTGCTGGGCTGCTATAACTGACCCATCTCTCCTCCAGGGTTCTCACAGCAGCCAAGGTTTTGGCACCTGGTCCAGGAACCTTCCCCTAGGCCTATAAAACCTCCTTACTGCCCGTTTCGAAGCATCCTCTGCACACTTTGGCTTCCAAACCTCCTATCAGCCGAGATTCTGTTGGCTGCTCATTTCATTTTTCAGAAGATCGGCTAAGTGTCCCAGTTGACTGTAGGGGCAAGTGGGCTCAGCTCCCAGCTACATCGACACCATCTTTTCCTCAGTTTGAGAGTCTTACAAGCTACAATTTCTACATTAATCTGGTTGCTAACACCTAGTAAATTTACTCCCACGTATTCCTGATCATAGGCAAACACATGATTCCATCTGAAATGTTTGGTTCTCCTGCAACAAGGACTTAGGAGTAAGGTGACAAGACTACTGAGAAAAGACTATTTTTATTCCGTTCATTTTGAAAAATCAGATTCATTTGCACCATTCCCTCTAATAAAAAAGAAAACCAAGAAATAGTATGCAAATTAGATTTATTTATTTTAAATCCTCACCAAAGGATATGTTTATTGATTTTAGAGACAGAAGAAGGAAGGGAGAAAGAGGGAGAGGATGAATATTGGTGTGAGAGAGAAACATCAACTGGTTGCCTCCAGTAAGATGTGCTCTAACCAGGGATCACACCCACAACCTTTTAGTGTATGGGATGACACTCCAACCACCTGAGAAACTGGCCAGGGCTCAAACTAGGTTTAAAAAAGAATGTTGGAAAGCCATGTTTGTATGATATACTGCTCTTTAAAAAATAAAGTTACAGAGAGACAGTACCAGTGAGAAAATGAGAGAGAGCAGGTTGGAAATGTATATATACCCATTATAATATTAGTGGGTATCTCTAGGTGGTGGGGTTATAGGTAATTTTAATTCTGTTGTTTTGTATTTTCACTTGACTAGAGAATTTATTGGAATAAATATGTATTTTGGTACAATTGGAAAAAATAGTTACAAAAAAAGTAAAAGGAAACATGCAAAAAGCTTAGAAAATTCTTAACTCACACTTAAAGTTTTTTGCTCATAAACTAGGAAATTATACTTATCACTTAATTTCATGAAGTAAATGCCAAGTACAAAATAAATTTTTATTTGTAATAAAGTCCTCCCATCATCATTAAGAAAATTAATGTATCTTACAGACATTACCTTTCTAACACCTAGGGATTTACCTCCTGCTGATGAAATAGTTGCATGTCTAGCAGACAATCTATCATCACATGCACAGCACAAGCCCAGAAAAAAATGCCACTTAACGCTGAACTTGGGAAAATAGCTTAGGAAAAGTAATTTTTTTAAAAACCCCACAGTTACAAAGTATATGTCCTCTAAGTGGTTGCTGATTTCTAGTGAACCATCTTACCTGTTTTTCATCAACCTCAGCTCTCGCTTGCGTGTGGCTTCTTCTGCAAGTTGCTGGGGGCTGTGCAAACTTCCTGGGGAGGCAGCCACCACCACTCCCTGAGGCAAAGAAGTCGGAGGAGCTCGGATCTGATAAGTTGGCATGTCACCAGTGGCAGCTGCAATGAAATATTACATGCTTATATGAACATTTTACAACTTGGTATTTTATATAAACCTGACCTGGAAAAGCATACTTCTCATGTCTTAAGGGGTGATGTTACTAATGTTTAAGATGATTATTCTGAGCGTTATAGGAATTGTAGGTATCAAAGATCTTCAGCACTGGAAACAGTGATATTTAGTATGCTCTACACATTTAAGGAAGAAAATTGCCCTAATGCATTTCAGGTAGGTTTTTATCAAAGGCTAAAAGTAGAGAGGCTTTTCAACTGAGAGCTTGTTGAGCCTAAAATCAGTGGTGTGCTGATGAAGGTTTAACAACCAGCTCTCCTGGAGCAAGCTGAGATCTGTAGCATGTCGGTTCCCATGATGTAAGTACTTTCACCATGGCCAATTGGAGGCTACCGGTATGACTTCAGTGAATGCAGAATTGAGAAGACATACACAGGAAGTAGCACAGCATGCAGATGAAACATGTAAATAACAGCAAGAGCATAGATTAAAAAATTATAAATGATAAATTTTGAGTATTAATATTTTTAAGTAACTTCTTAAATATATCTTTAAAATTTTAATAGCTATTTTAACAACCAGCTCATAAAAATCCCTAAAATTTAACAGTTAGCTCTAGCAAATCCGTGAGAGCTTGTTCCAGCACACCACTGCAGAAATTTTAATTAAGCAGAACACTTACATCCATTTGGATTTTCCTATAGCCTATACCTTCACCTAATGTCTTTTAGTGCAAGACCTATTGCCAGAAAAAGTACTGGAAGGCAAATACTCACTCACTGTATTTTCATCTAAGAGCAAAAAATAATATACAAAACATCAAAGCTCTGCTTAAAAGCTTCAAAACTGTGGTTTGTATGGGGAATGGTAATTTTTGTCTGTCTTAGGTTTCTTGGGATAATAATATATTCCTGGGTAATCATTTAAAAATATATTGTCCAATTATAGTATAATCATAGTTAAATGAAAGATTTAGTATTTTAGTCAGATTGAACCCTACAGTCCTCAAAGTGTCCTAATTTACATTCTGCATGAGTATATCTACTGCAATAAACAGCTTCCTTAAGACAGATGGGTTAAATTGATGAAACATGTTTCTGCCACCACTGTTTCAACTTTGAGAACATACAGTTCAGAGTTCATGTGACATTCTGATGAGATATGACCAAATACACGCTCTGTCAGAACTTAATGCAAGAAAATGAGTTAAAAATGATAAAATCCTATAAAAGTTGGTGGGAAGCAAATGCCAATCAAATATGAAACATATCACTTCCATATTCCACTAAGAACTGAAATTTTACTCAAAAGAGAGGCAAAGGCTTTTTTTCAGGTAAATGGAATATAATCACTGAAAATAGCCAAGTGGTTTAAAGGGTTAATCAAAAATTGATCTACGTGTTTCTTTTTGGGTAAATGCCAGATTTTAGCCTCCCTAGACTAAAGAATTAGATGAAAGAATAAAATGATAAAAACATGGCTTTGGGAGAAAACCACTTAAAGGTCTTCATAAGATTGTAAGGCTGTACTACTTCTTCCTTCTACACATAATTTAAGAAACAATTGTCACAGTTGTAACTGATAAATATAATGATGATCACCAACCTGGGGATAATCCTAAATTTGTTTCTGTGACAATTTAAAGTACTATATACACAGATGTCTCAGTACATGTCATAGAAAATTTCATACCTATGAAATATTTCAGAAGAGAATTTTAAAAGTCAGGTATAAGCCCTGGCTGGCGTAGCTCAGTGGATTGAGTGCGGGCTGCGAACCAGGCATCGCAGGTTCGATTCCCAGTCAGGGCACATACCTAGGTTGCAGGCCATGTCCCCCAGCAACCGCACATTGATGTTTCTCTCTCTCTCTCTCCCTCTCCCTTCCCTCTCTAAAAATAAATAAATAAAATCTTTAAAAAAAAAAAAGTCAGGTATAAACTGTTAACTGACAAAAGATTTAAAAACATGTTTTTAAATCATATTGTAGAGGAGAGAGATTGGAGCCCAGAGTAACAGTTCTCTTTACCCACATCAGGGAAGAAGGTTATGGGGTAACGAAGGCTGAAACTATGGGACAGCTGGAGGAGACAAAGGCTTTCTAAAACTGAAACAAAGGCAGTGACAAGCGGAAGTTTCCTGTCATCATGTTGACATATGTAAGCAGCAGGGATGCAGGCCTTGGTCTAGGGTTGTTCTTGCCAAATTGCTCACAAACAAGTGCAATAAAATGACACAAAAGTACAGAAGTGTTTGTTATTCTCTCTCTAGTTTTGTATACATCTGCTTTTCTCTGTACTTAAAGTTAGAACTGGATGTTTACACAATCTACAAAAGTTAGTTGGAGAGTATTCATTAAAAAGTTAAAAGGGAAGGCAGGAATACTTCACAGATGAAAAAGAAAGTTCAGCCCTGACTGGTGTGTCTGCTGGTTGGGGATCCTCCAGCAAACCAAAAGGTCGCTGCTTGGATTCATGGTCAGGGTACACGCCTGGGTTGTATGTAGGCCAGGTCCCCAGTTGGGGGTGCACCAGAGGCAACCAATTGATGTTTCTTCTTTCCACATCAGTGTTTCTCTCCTTTTCTTTCTCCTCCCCTTCCCCTCCCTCTAAAAATAAGTAAATAAAGTATATTTTTTTAAAGTTTATTGGTCTTAGAATCAGAAAAGGCTCTAAATTCTTGCCTGTTTCCAAAACTGAAGCCAACTTACAAAGACCAAACATGGCATTGTGAAGGATCATGGCAATTCCAAAAGAGGCAGGCATATTTAAAACATTTTGAGCAACAGCTTAGAAAAAAATACCCTAACGTGGTATTTTGGAAAGGATTATATGTATAGATGTATTAGTCCTCAAATGTTAGCTAACAAACTGAGTTTCATTACGATTTTTCAGATATATTATCTATTTATTTTATCTCTCTCAACAAAAATCACATTGAAGTTCATTGGTTCAAGCCAGAAATATGAATTAGTATAAATTAGCAGAAATTAGTGTAATTTTCTGGTGATGGTATAGTTCTAATGGTCACTGAATAAATTTCAAATATTCAAATAATCTTATTACATTAAAGTTAATACATTAAAAAGATATCGGCAAAGAGAAGGGCTTGTTTTAAGGAAATCCAAGTGTTAAAAGTTTTGTTATTGAAACAAGTGATAAAAAGTTTATATACAAAAATTCAGTGGTAATGTAATGCAGATGAGATATCCGGCATCACAGTTGAAAGGGCATCCTGCATTCTTGGATGTCATGTTCTTAGCCCGGTATGCTAATAAAGGCCAATTTCTACTAATGTGCCAAAATTTTTTCTTATTCTAAAATTTCACTTTATAAATTATTTCTAAAAATAAATGGGTCATCAGTGGGGAGTTTAAACTCATGATCAAAGAAAGATATTAAAAAGATACACTAATTTAACTTTATTCTGAGGCAGCAAAATTTTTAGACAAGCTGTGGTATCTTTTGTGCCTTGCATGTAGTTCCCTAGAACCCAGCAACATTTAACATATAATGGGTGGCTGGTGGGCTTAATTGTGCACTAGGAAGGAAATGTTGAACTTCCCAGGGTTTATACAAGTTCACTGTCAATTGGAATGTCTCAAGTAAGCAGTCTTATTATTATAAGACTATTATTAACCATTACCATAACTAAGTCTATAACACTAAGACATAGAAAGCCCTAAAAAATGCTATATATTTATTCAAACTGGCCTTTCTTGATAGAAGGCATTATTTCCTAAGCCTTCCCTTAGGTGCTAGTCAAATAACTTGCCATTTTAGAAGCAAAGGAGTTTCTAATTACTCTATAGTGTTTCCAACCATCTAACTCGTTTTAGGTTTGTTATCAAATATTTCACGGGAAAAGAAAATTCCTATAACTCTCCAACTCTGGTCATTAACTTCATACCTCTCTATGTGAGCGTTAAACATGGTACAGAAGAAAAAATATGGGACTTGGAGTCTGGGTTCTGGTGCAGCTCTGCCACTTACCAGCCATGTGACTTGGGGCAATTTCAGTGTCCTCATCTGCAAAATGAGGATACATTATCTCATTTAATACTCACAATAAATTCTGTAATGTATGTCAAAGTGTCTAGCACAGTGCCTGGCTCACGGTAGGCATTCAGCAACTGTTAGTTCCCTTCCCCTTCCCTCCCTTAAGTTCTGGAAGACAATGTTCCAAACCATGCTTATACTGCATATTAATTACAAGGCAAATAACATCCATAAATTATTTTCCTGGAGTTCCCCTTCTAACAAAACCTGGGTAATGAAATGATTGAAATGTATGGCTCTCATTCTTTATTTTGTTAAAAAATATGCCTATTTTTTAAAACTTTTAAAATCTATACTATATTTTATTATATCCCTTTATAGAATAAATTATTAAAAGATGGTATTATAAAATATCCCTTTAAATGTAGGTAATTATTTAAAATATGTAAGTGTAAAGGTGAAGAATCACAAAACACCGAATGATACAATCTCATCAGACTTGTAATAAGAAAACTGAAAAACCCCACAAGTCAAAGAGGTGCTTGTTTCCTCCTAACAGAAAGAAATGAGAAGCCCAGCCCACTGCCTATTTTAACAGCTTCCAATGTGAAAGTTTATCAACATCCCGCAATGGTGACTTTATTTGCCTATTGATTGATTGATTGATACCTCTATAGTACTGAGCACATTAACTGAACAAAACCATTTTTATATGTGGAGCTCCTATCTTCATAGTTCTTTTCGCTATGCGTCACTAATCACAAATACACCAAAGTAATAAGCAATAGAGGTAACTTGGATGTCATACTTAGAAGCAGGGAGCTCCAGAAAGCTACTGACATCTTCACCTTTCTGTTTTGGTTCTCTCCCTCCCTATGACCACACCAGTGCTCCTAATGCCGAAATCTGGCTTGTCCTTACCGGGTGCCTCACTCTGTCAGGAAGGTTCCCCTCCTCCTTGCTCCAGGTTTTCCGGGAAAATTAAATCCCATGTAAACAGGACTATTAACCACCAAACAGTTCAAATGTGGTACAACACATAGACCACATAGAATCAAGTCATTAAGTAGTTTTTACTTTATGTTACACATGAGTTATGCATTCAGTGAAAATCATAAGAGTAAAAAACATTTGTAAAAAATGAGAAATTATATGGATATTTTTAGTTGTATGTAATGGCAAACTTATGCTCTGTTGTCCTATGAAAGTAATAATGCTAGAAAAAATCTATTTTGTCTACTTAAAATGATGCAAACTTTACTTTGTATGTTTTATAAGCAATGTAGTGTGCTATTGTAACTCACCGAACATTAGCATTAGTTTATCAATGTCAGGTGAACTGTGAGAAGCAGTGTAACGTGAACAGAATCAGATAAGGACTCTGAAGAGCCAAATTGGTTCACCTCTTGCTAGGTTTATAAGTTTGTAACAGTCATATACCTACTCTGATCTGTATGATTATGTATACAATGAACATAATAATAATGTCTGCCTTGAGTAAATCAGGGGGTATGAGTGGAAAGTGCTTTTCCTTGTGAGTATTTAAATATGGCTTCTTCAGCAAGGCCTACCCTGATCCTTCAACCTATAGTAGCTGCAGCATCTCTCACAATCTGATAGTTCGATAGCACTTACCACATTTATATTTATTTTTATTTGTGAGATTCAGAGACTTTTTACTTTAAAGTTTACATAAGTGCAAAGTATTATTTTATTAATCAGTATGTTTACACAGGCAAACATAACTGGGCAAAGTGAAACAATTATCCCAAGTGATCTTTCATTAAAGATTTTTCAAAAATAGTGGGAAAATAGCATATAACAATTTCATACAGATTCAGAGTTCTAATGAAACTTAAGGTAAGTGACTCCTATATTTTCACTTCCAACATGATTATATTTGTTTTGTTACCAACTTCAAGAAGCCGTTATACTTGCAAACCATTCTTTTACGTAAAAATTTCCAAAAACCTTTTCCTTTCACAAAGGTGAAATGTATCCTCTTCTTTTGTATCAAATATTAAGATACTATTTTCTAAATTTGAATAAGTTGGAAGGTTTGTTAATTCAGATATCCAGGCTGAATACAATTCATTAGAGATTTTTAGACCCAGAGACTAAAAGATGAAGAGTTAGACTCTTAACAATCAGCTTATAAATAAAGCCAAAACTATTTCTAATAAAAATTTAAATTACATCCAACAGAATAATATAATTCTGTAAACTGTAAGTATTCTCTTTTCAAATTCACTCCCCTGGCCCTGTAAGTAAATGCTTCTAAAAACTCTCCCGGACCGGTCATTGTTGGCAGCAGCCTGACGCTGGTCTAGATCAGTTTTCCAAACTGTAAACTGTAGATCATTGGTGAGTCATAAAGTCAACTTCATGGGTCAAGAATAGCATTTATAAAAAAACAAATAGAAAAGTATGACTATATTACATATACTAAAGCTAAGCATTACTTTTCAAGCAGATTTTTATATAGACCTAAGGTACACACAAGTCATGTAAATGTGAGTCATGGTCAAAAAGTTTGCAAGCCAATAATCTACACCAATCAACCTTTGAGAGAGAGTAAGAGAAAGAAATGTCCTTTCCATTATCAAATAACACTTTAAATAGAATTGATTCTGTGACAACTGACCAGATTTCCAAAAACAATAATTTCCAAGGGTACAATAAAGTAGTGTAAAAGTTTGACATTTTAAAGTGTCACTGTTTAGAAAATTTTGAATTGGAAAGGATAAATCATATATAAGCATTATGGGTAAAACTGTGGAAAAAAATCCCTTCAAGTATGCTATATTTGTTCTGTAAATATGTACCTATTTTCAAGCAAAGGTTAAAAATTTATGCAAATTTTTATCTTAAATGTTCATATTTAAATATATCCTGAGCAATTTCAAATCATTTTCTCTTCTTTTCTGTTATGATATTCTCTCATGTTTAGAGAAGTCAAATGATGAATTTAAATTTATAAACCAATTACTATGTTTTAGGAAATAAATATATGCACAAAGTGCTTTTTGGTTCTAAGAATCATATGACATGCACTATTTCAGGTTACTTTAAGGTCATCTATATCTCACAATAAATTTGCCATTTGAGAGCTTCTGCAATCTATACTATCTCTAAAATTTCACAGAAGTTTTGAGAAACATTAGCTCAAGATAATTTTAGAAACAATTTTATACAGATGTTATTTGCTCGAGACATGGAATGTTCTTGTTTGGGAGGAGGAGCTGAGATCCACTAACTTAAGACGTATATTGTGAGCAAGCTGTTTACAATTATCCATTCTTCGTGAACTCAAATGCAAATCAGTAGTGGGTTAGAAATAGAGGACACCAATCAATAAACACAGTTGCAACAACATAATGAACACCGGTGACTAAGTCAGCAGCATTATCTATAACTAAGGAAACCGAACCACGGAAAGAACTGCAGATTTTCAGGAGTGCGCTTCCCTAACCATGCACGGAAGGCACGGTGAGCGGCAGATCCCGCAGAGCAACGGGGTGAGCGAGGGCGCCTGACCCAACCCGGATGGAGCCCACGCACATTCGGACCTTAGAGAGGTGCAGGGCTCCTGGGATCTGCTCACACACGGCGGGGTAGTGCTGGCTTCCTACAGCAGATACTTACCTGCAGACAAACGCTAAACCGAGGCTCACAAGTCAAGCTACCCAGTCCAAGAGCTTCCACGGAGACAGGCAAGCGGCGAGCTAGTTAACAACCTCAAGCTGTCAGCAGCGCTTGATAGAGCGGAAGGGAACTGGCTCAGTCACAGCCTGGTTCGGGGCTGACGTCAATATGCAGCCCGCTTGGAGTTTAACTTTTCCACTTCCCCAAGGACCCACGATTCCAGGAAATGCAATGACGTCAGCCCTTTGAACTCCATTAGGGAGGAACAGACCATTTTAGACACTAAAGCAAAGAAAGGAGTAGGCACACAAACATCCCAACACTCTGGTCTGCTTTGGAGCTACATTTGTACACAGCAATGAAATCGGAAGCTTAATTTTTTACAACTTGAACAGTACGTATGTTTAACTTGCAGCTGCACTGGATATGCAACAGGTTGCCGATGAAGCAACAGCTTACTTTAGGGGCAGGGAGGGGGATGGGGAGCGGGGGTGCGGCAGAGAGAGAGAGAGAGAGAGAGAGAGAGAGAGAGAGAGAGAGGGGAACTGTCTTGATCAAGTAACCAATGTAACACTGAGCAAAGAACCAATTTCACTAAGATGCCTTGCAGGGATGTCCAGCCTTTTGGCTTCTCTGGGCCACACTGGAAGAAGAGTTGTCTTGGGCCACACATTAAATACACAAACACTAACAAAAACTGACGAGCAAAAAAAAAGAAGGTTTTAAGTAAATTTACTATTTTGCATTGGGCTGCATTCATAGCCATCCTGGGCCGCAGGTTAGACACCCCTGCAAGCATGCTAAATAGATATAAAACTCCTCAGCTACTAGAAAAGTAGTATTCTTTATATATTCAGAGGTTCCTAAATAAGTTTTCAAAACTTCAAAAATAATTTTACAGAATTAAATCTTTCTCGAAAACTCTTACCTGTTTCATCTCCAGTCACAGCCATGATGGTCTTCTGCATACAGACCTGCCTGCTCTTCCTTTCACAGGCCAACACAAAGTGTTCTGACTAGCAAGTATGTGCAGTTTATAAGTGGCAGTGCTGACCTCACAATGACATCACTAGCCTATCACTGCCATAAATTTGCTTTGTCACAGAGAAGCTCACTGAAACCAAAGTCCTATCAAAGTCCTGCAATAAACCATTGAATGCTCATTTTTTCATTTTTACACACACACAAAAAGTCTGTTGAATAGGGCTCTTTTTTTTTTATGGGGCTATTTCTTTATTATTACTCTGTCCAAGGTTTCTAAGTAAGGGGCCATACGCCCTACAGACTTTTCATTAAGTTGGGGGAGAAAAAGAATACTTGGAGATTTAAAAAATAAACAACTGATTCATTTGGAAGAGATGCTGTGGGGCAAACAGAAATGTATTTCATAGATGCTTCTAGATTCTCCTACTAAGAAATAATTAACCGCCTTTGTTTGCTTACATTTCTATCTGCTACATCAGAAAATCCAGCAGTTCCTAGGGTGACATATAATTTGCTAATTTCATTTGAAAGGAATAGATACTGAAATTTTGAAAATTCAAATGTAGCCAGTATAATATAGCACTCTTCCACAAATATTAGATTTAACCATAAGGACCAGCTCATGTTTGAACTTTTTGGCCCACAAAGACAGCAATTACATGTGGCTCAATCTAACACATCATTTTACTAAATTAAAATCCCCTGAAACGAATTTTGTGACATTTAAAAATTCATAAATAGAAGTTCTGGCCAAGATGGAGGCGTAGATAGCTATACTGTGCCTCCTCACACAACCAAAAGAAGGAAAACAATTTAAAAGCAAAAAACAACCAAAGTGCCAGAAAATCAAACTGTACCAGAGTCCAACAACCAAGGGGTTAAAGAAACATTTCATCCAGACTTGTAGGAGGGGTGGAGATGGCAGCTAGGGTAGAGAGGACTCATGGCAAGGTGGTGCTGGAGGATCAGGGCAGGCCCACATTCATGTGCAGACAAACCCGGAGGAACAACTGGGGAGCAAGACAGATCACACAAACCAGGGTTCGAGCACTGGGAAATAAAGCTTCAAAATCTCCAACTGAAAAAACCTGTGGGTATTACAGAGGCAGGAGAAACTCCCAGCCTCATAGGAGAGTTTATTGGAGAATACCACAGGGTCCTAGAATGTACACAAACCCCCACCCCAGGAATCAGCACCAGAAGGGCCCACTTTGCTTGTGGGTAGCAGAGGAAGTGACTGAAAACTAGTAGGGAGCTGAGCGGCATTTTTCCCTCTTGGACCCATCCCCCACAAACAGCATCACAAAGCAGTGAAGTAGGTTGCCCTGCCCTGGTGAACACCTAAGGCTCTGCCCCTTACTACGTAACAAGTGTGGTCAGACAAAAAAATGGCTCAGATGAAAGAACAGATCAAAGTTCCAGAAAAATACAACTAGACTTCCGGCCAAGATGGAGTCATACGTAGACACACTGTGCCTCCTCACACAACCAAAATAAGGACAATAATTTAAAAACAAAAAACAACCAGTGCTGACAGAAAATTGGACTGCATGGAAGTCTGACAAACAAGGAGTTAAAGTAGACACATTCATCCACACTGGTAGGAGGGGCGGAACCAGGGAGCTGGGATAGAGAAGGCTCCCAGCAGGGTGGCTGGCAGACCCTGGACATGCAAAGTGGCAACTGGTGAACCCAGTGAGGCAGTGGATTGTGGAGGGGCATGGCATGCAAGGCAGCTGGCAGGTTGGGCAGTACCACATTCGCACACAGATAAACCAGGCAAAACTGGGGAGCAAGACAAACCACACAACCCAGGGTCCCAGGTTGGGGAAATAAAGCCTCAAAACACTGATTGAAAACACCTGTGGGGGTTGAGGTGCAAGGAGAAACTCCCAGCCTCACAGAACAGTTTGTTGGAGAGACCCACAGGGTCCCAGGACCTACACAAACCCACCCACATGGGAATCAGCACCAGAAGGGCCCAATTTGCTTGTGGGTAGCCAGGGAAGTGACTGAAAGCCAGCAGAGAGCAGAATGAGTACCATTGTTCCCTCTCAGACCCCTGCCCCACTTACAGTGTCACAACCCAGTGACTGGGTTGCCCCACCCTGGTGAACCCCTAAGGCTCTGTCCCTCATATGTAACAGGTGCATCCAGACAAAGAAAAAAAAAGGCCTAAATGAAAGAACAGATCAAAGCTCCAGAGAAAATACAACTAAGCGACCAAGAGGTAGCCAACCTATCAGATGCACAGTTCAAAACACTGGTAATCAGGATGCTCACAGAATTGGTTGAATTTGGTCACAAATTAGATGGAAAAATGAAGGCTATGCTAAGGGAAATAAAGGAAAATACACAGGGAACCAATAGTGATAGGAAGGAAACTGGGACTCTAATCAATGGAGTGGACCAGAAGGAAGAAATAAACATCCAACCAGAAAAGAATGAAGAAACAAGAATTCAAAAAAAATGAGAAGAGGCTTATGAACCTCCAGGACATCTTTAAACGTTTCAACATCCGAGTCATAGGGGTACCAGAAGGAGAAGAGGAAGAGCAACAAGTGGAAGTTATTTGAACAAATAATAAAAGGAGAACTCCCCCAATCTGGCAAAGGAAATAGACTTCCAGGAAGTCCAGGAAGCTCAGAGAGTCCCAAAGAAGTTGGACCCAAGGAGGAACACACCAAGGCACATCATAATTACATTAGCCAAGATTAAGGGATAAGGAGAGATTCTTAAAAGCAGCAAGACAAAAGGAGAGATACCTACGAAGGAGTGCCCATAAGACTGTCAGCTGGTTTCTCAAAAGAGACCTTACAGGCAAGAAGGGGCTGGAAAGAAGTATTCCAAGTCATGAAAGGCAAGGACCTACACCCAAGATTACTCTATCCAGCAAAGCTATCATTTAGAATGGAAGGGCAGATAAAGTGCTTCTCAGATAAGGTCAAGTTAAAGGAGTTCACCATCACCAACCACTTATTATATGAAATATTAAAGGGACTTTTCCAAGAAAAAGAAAAAGATCAAAACTATGAACAGTAAAATGATGACAAACTCATATCTATCAATAATTGAAATTAAAACAAACTAAGCAAATAACTAGAACGAGAAAAGAATCACAGAAATGGAGATCACATGGAGGGTTATCAGTGGGGAGGTGGAAAGGGAGAATGGGGGAAAAGATACAGGGAATAAGAAGCATAAATGGTAGGTAGAAAATAGACAGGGGGAGGTTAAGAATAGTATAGGAAAAGGAGAAGCCAAAGAACTTATATGTACAACCCATGGACATGAACTAAAGGAGGGAAATGTGGGTGGGAGAGTGGTGCAGAGCAGAAGGAAATAAAGGGGGGGGGATGGCAAACTGTAATAGCATAATCAATAAAATATATTAATAAATTAAAAAAATAAAATTTTATAAATAAATTGCCATTACTATTCATAAATTTAAAAAATATGTCCATTTAAAAAAAGTATGTCTGAAATTATTTGGGTTACTTAATGAAGATTTGGCACAGGAAAAGCTGGATCACTGTAAATTTTACAATTCAAGGTTGGACACAAAATTGGCACTATTCAACAGTATAATGGACCATAGCCTGGGGGGAAATGATTGGCATCTCTAGGACACCAAAGTAAGTGACATGTCCCTGAGACCTTTCACTTTCATCAGTGGCTTGTACAAAGCCCAGCCCCTTGTATGTTTAGAATTCAAGCTGACCTTAAATCAATAAAAGGACATCCTACATTTTTACCTTATTCAAAGAAGCATCTTCTTGTAAAGTCAGAGACACTCAGATGCTTAAGAGGAGAAACATCAGGGAGAACCTGTGTTTCTACTAATTCTCCAGAACATACAAACTGAAGACATCCTGCTAATGTGTAAGAAAATCTGGGGAGCACCTTAGACATCAACCCCATCAGAAGCTCCATAAAAATATCTTGTCATCGCATCCACACCTAAGGGTGTGGAACTAAGACTACTAGTTGGTTTTATTCACATTTTAGAAAGTTCAAATTATTCTCAACATTTGTTTAAGTTGGCACTTAGGTGCCCAATACATATTAGTGAAAAGAAGTGTAAAGAAGGAAAGGAAAGAGGTAAGTTGGTTGCTTGGCTGACTACTATTAGAAAGTTTTAAT
>PVIA01017225.1:0-16299 GCA_004024845.1 Tonatia bakeri
TCGATTCCCAGTCAGGGCACATGCTTGGGCTGCAGGCCATGGCCCCCAGCAACCGCACATTGATGTTTCTCTCTCTCTCTTTCTCCCTCCCTCCCCTCTCTAAAAATAAATAAATAAAATCTTTAAAAAAAAAGACACATGGACAAAAACTAGGGGCAGGTGAAAATGGGAGGGAGGTGGGGAGAGCTGGGTGGGTGGGCTGGGATAGGAGTAAAAGATAGAAAATTGTACTTGAACAATAATTAAAATAAAATTACTAAAAAAACCGAAATGTTATATTAGAAAAAAGAGACACAATGTTAATGATAATTTGAAATTTAATAATGATTATTAAAGAATAAATGTTCTAAAGATGGGGCATTAGTCATGTTGGCATATATAATAATTTTCTGAAATAAATTAATTTTATTTAGTGACATACAGTTATTTATTAAAGGGTATTAGTTATTATCAATGATCTTTTGTTTTGAAAAATTATAAAGTTTGAGAAATTTTACAATAAAAATATTTCATATGTTAAAAAATCTTTGTCACTCTGAACTTATTCAAAACCTAAACATATTGGCAACAAAACAATAACAATGAAATTTTTAAAATTCTTATGTTACACAAGAAATTAGCAATTGAGTTAAGGGAAAACTATAAAACCATACCACGATAAATAAATGTGTAGATCCTTCATATTAGAACACTGTTGTTTCAAACTTCCATAAAGGTAATGTGGATGTCAAAGTCAGTGAAGGTACCTTCAGTTGTGTAAGCAATAGTAATGGATCAGTGTAATTTAATAATTCAGTCAATGAGCTCTGTGGCCAGAGATTTCTAGAATTAATTCTGGCTTTGAAATTTGCAATGCATGCCCATTAACAAAGCTACTTAGTGTCTAGCAACTTAGTTTACTAATATAAAGAGGGAATAAAGTGTATAGATATAATGCATGGATAACATTTAATATTTCATCTTTTTTATAAGTTCCCCATAATATTTTAGTTAGGCTAATTATTATTTGAACACACTTTTCATGTTAGTACTGATTCATATCAATTAAATGCTGTAACATAATTTTTTTGACAAAGAGTCTTCTTATCCCTGTGGTATGTTTACTTACAATGGTAGCTCAGTTTTTAAAAAGTCTTTTGATTATAACTAGGCTTTAATTACAATTTTAAGGGAGTACTTAATCCTGATTTTTATTAAAGGGCAAGTTCTTTTATTTCATTTAATTAAGTGTATAAAATACTTTGACCACTAAAACTCAAATAATTCATTTTTAAAAATCTCTTTTTAAAAGCTAGGTTAAATAAAATAATATATGTATATAATTATATCTATAGTGATTATAAAATTAAAAACACAGTTCCACGATTCTCACAGGATTTTACTTTAAATTGCCTTAACACACTCAATTATGCATACTTGAGTAATTCTCCTAGGCAAAAGTTTGAAAAGTTCAAGATATCCTCCAGCAAATTTCATATTTTACTCTTGATTTTTTCCCTAAATTATTTAACTAAAGATACCAATGTTCCTTTTGATTTGGTTGTATATTTATTGTTCCTCACTTGTATCACATTTAGCATTTGTAATCTCCCCCTATATGAAATGGATCAAAGAAAGAGACAGGAGATATGTACATACCTCTAGAAGCCAGAAAGTTCTGCATCCTTTAGTGAGAGACAAGCTAACTCTTACAAATAAACATTATCTGCAGTCTTCACAGACTGACCTGTGAAGGCTCAGAGTGAAGCATGAGTGGAAAATGTAGATTTCTCATTAATGTGTCACAACATTTGAACAGGAAACTCACACTTTAGCTATATTGAAGACTGTGTATCTCAGCACACATCTCCAGAATCTAGGAGACTTTGGGTTGATAGTGTGTCATTCAGTTTGTCCATTGGCAAATATATCTGGAAATTGTTTTCTTACTCTGAAAGGTATTAGGCGACAAAAGACTGGATCACCCATGCTGTGAACTTACTTCCATCTTCATCACAGACTAAAATCTTAGGCCTGGTTAAAAATATCTTAGATGTTTAAATTCTACTCTTAGGCTTAGTAAATCCTGGCATTCCATACTTCTATTCCTTATACTCTCAATATGGCATTTCTATTACAATGGAAACAATTTTAAAATCATAATTCCATAAACAGTAGGTGTTTAATGATATTTTTCAACAATAGTCTGAAATGCTACTACATTTTGAGCTTTATGGTAACTGTCACAGTAATCAGTAATCCTAAACTTATCTTCTCAATTCCTTTGGCTTCAAATTCCTTCCTTCATTTTATTATTATTATTAAATGTTATTTAGATTTCCCTTGGTAAAGTAATATCTCTGTGAAGTATAAAACATTAAAAAATATTAAACTATATCACCAAGGCAGAGATTAAATTACCACATAACTAATAATTATATTTTTGTTGGTTCATTTTCACATCATAACTAATTGATTATAATTTAATAGGAATATTTGTTATAAATTACAAAAGCTCAAATATAACTATGTAGGGGGAAATGGAGGTAATTGAAATTTTTTTCTTATGAAAAAATTTGAAGGTCAGAAAAAAGAAGACTTTTAAAAGACAAGTTAAATGATACATGAGCATCAAAAGATACAAAACTTTACTGACTGATGGTTTGATACATGTATATATTGCAAAATGATTACCATACTAGGTTCAGCTAACATCCATCTTCACATATAGATAAAATAAAAAGAAAATAAGGAAGATAGAGTGTATTCACAGCGTGTATGCTACCCACCTATTAATCACATGCTAGCTGTCTAGGTTGTTAGATAGATCAACTATTATTAACCCTTTTTATCTCATGGCACACATGAACTAATTACTAAAATTCTGTGGCATATATATATATGTGTGTGTGTGTGTGTATATATGTATGTGTGTGTATATATATATATATATACACATATATATATACATACATATATATTTATTTATATTTCCAACCTGGCAAAAACTAGATATAATTTTGACTGCTTCTTGAAAAAAAATAATAGTAATTGCCTACCCTTTTTGCTTCAATGTGTGTTTTCAAAACTTCAGGTGCCTATAAGTTGTATATAAGGATTTTCTGATGCCAAGAATCAACCAATCACATGCAAGCTCATCATGCTACATGGCCAATAAGATGCACCTTTATTAAATGATCTATATATTTAGCAACCACAAGTCTTATTTCTTTTTATATGAGCTTGTTTTGTGTTGTTGTTTTTAGATTCTAAGTATGAGATCATACAGTATTTAATGACTATAGCTTTAAAGTACAGCTTGAAATCAGGAAGTGTGATACCCCTGATTTCTTCTTTTTCCTCAGATGTATTTGACTATTCAAGGTCTTTTGTGGTTGCATGTAAGTAGATGTGTTTTTATTTCCACTTCAGTAAAATATGACATTGGTATTTTGATAAAAATTTCATTGAACCTATAGATGGTTTTGGGTAATGTTGGCAATTTAACAATATTAATATTTCCAATACATAAACATATTTATTGCTGTTTTCAATTTCTTTCATCAATATCTTATAGTTTTCTGGATAGAGATCTTTCTTTTCTTATTGTTGTGCAACTACAGTTGTCCCAGTTTTTTCCCCTTTATTCTCCCCTGCCCTACCCACCCCTACCTCCCATGCTCAATCCTCCTCTTTTCCTGTGTCTTTGTCCATGGGTCCTTTTTTACACGTTCCTTGATGACCCACCCCCTACTTTGCCCCATTATTTGGCTCCCTCCTCCCTTCTGGTTACTGTCAGTTTCTTCTTTATTTCAGTGTGTCTGTTTCTATTTTGCTCACTTCTTTGTTTTGTTGATTATGTTCTACTTATAGGTGAAATTATATGGTATTTGTCTTTCTTAACCTGCCTTATCTCGCTTAGCATAATGCTCTCCAGTTCCATCTATGCCATTGTGATGGGTAGGAGCTCCTTCTTTCTTTCTGCTGCATAGTATTCCATTGTGCAAAAGTGCCTCAGTTGTTTGATCCACTCATTTACTGATGGGCACTTAGGTTGCTTCTAACACTTGGCTATTGTAAATTGTGCTGCTATGATCATTTGGGTGCATAGATTCTTTTGAATTGGTGTTTCAGGATTCTTAGGGTATAATCCCAGCAGTAGAATTCCCAGGTCAAAAAGCAGTTCCATTTTTAGATTTTTTATGAAATTCCATACAGTTTTCTACAGTGGCAAATCTGTCCAGTCTGCATTCCCACCAACACTGCACTACGGTTTCCTTTTCTCCACAGCCTTGCCAGCATTTGCTGTTTGTTGATTTGGTTATGATGGCCATTCTGATTGGTGTGAAGTGATATCTCCTTGTGGTTTTAATTTGCATTTCTCTGATGGCTGGTGATGCTGAGCATTCTTTCATATGTCTCTGGGCCATCTGTATGTCCTCCTTGGAGAAGAGTCTGTTCAGGTCCTTTGCTCATTTTTTAATTGAATTGTTTGTCCTGGTGTGAAGTTGTGTGAATTTTTGTTTTATTTCCTTAGTTAAATGCATTCTTAGTATTTTGTTGTTCTCAATTCTATTGTAAATGGAATTAATTAATTTATTTTTTGGTCAGAAGATTTGTTGTTACTGTATAGAAATGATACTGATTTTGTTGAGATATGTCATTTCTATGAACATATTTCCTTTTATCATGGTAAATGACAAATTTTGCCAAATGTTTTTATGCATATATTGTGGTAATCATATAGTTCTTTTCTTACATTTTATTAATGTAGTGTATCACATTGATTAATTTGCCGATGTTAAACCATCCTCTCATACCAGGTATAAATCCCATTTGATCATGGTGAATGATCCTTTCAATTCACTGATGAATTTGGTTTGTCAGTATTTATTTTATGGAGAATTTTTACTTCAAAATTTATCAGGGATATTGGCTTGTAGTATTCTATTCTAGTACACCTTGTTATGGTTTGGGTTTCAAGATAATGCTGGCCTCATAAAATGAGTTTGGGAATGTTCACTCCTCTTCAATTTTTTGGAAGAGTTTGATAAGAGTTGGTGTTAATTTTCTTTTAAAAGTTCGGTGAAATTTTCCTGTGAAGCCATATGGTCCAGTGATAATTTCATTTGGCAGTTTTTGACTATTGATTCAATCTCCTTACCAGTAATTGGTCTATTCAGATTTTCTATTTCTTTCTGATTAAGTCTTGGTAAGTAGTATGTCTCTAAAATATTTCCATTTGCTCTAAGTCATCCAGTTTGTTGGCATGTAATTGTTCATCATAACCTTTTATGACTTTTTGAATATCTGGGTTTCAGTTATACTGACTTATTTTTCATTTATAATTTTGTTGATTTGGGTCTTATCTCTTTTTTACTTGATTAATCTAGCTAGGGGTTTGTCAACTTTGTTTATTTCTTCAAAGAACCAACTTTTAGTTTGGTTAATCTACTCCATTGATTTTCCATTCTCTATTTACTTATTTATATTCTAAACATTATTTCCTTTCTTCTATTGGCTTTGGGTTCAGTTTGCTCCTTCTGGTTTCTTAAGGCATAAGATAGGTTGCTTATTTGGGACATTTCTTGCTTCATTGGTATCAGTTTCCCTCTTAACATGCTTTTGTTCTTGTGTGTCATGTTTTCAATTTCATTTGTCTCTAGAAACATTATGTTTCTATAAATTAAAAATTTTCTTTCTCCATTACCACATTATAGAATTATACCAATTAAGTCATTTATTAATAATATCAAATAACGTGTATCTCACTTAAGTTGTCTTTATAAAATTGATACACTTATTCTTATAGTCATACACATTAGCGTTCCCAATTAAATAATATTATATGAGGTTGTAACAAATAGCAATCTCAATAAATTTAGTATATATTGCAGAAATTGACTTCATTTTATAAAATTTACTACAAAAGCATTTTTCAAGCTCTGATAACATCAGTAGTGAAAAATACCATTAAAAATATAGCAGTACTAGAGATTTGTATCCTGAGTGAAATAAGCCAGTAAGAAAAAGACAAATACCATATGACTTCACTTATATATGGAACCTAATGAACCAAAAATAACAAACAAACAAACAAAAAATCCCAAACAAAATAAAACTAATGAACAAAAAAGAAATAGAGGCCTGGCTATGAAGGATAAACTGACAGCTGTCAGAGGGGAGGGGGTTTAAGGGCCTGGATGAGAAAAGGTAAAGGGATTAGCCAAAGAACATATGGGCATAACCCACAGACACAGACAACAGTGTGGTGATGCCCGGAGGGAATGGGGGAGGGTGCCAGATGGAAGTGGGAGGGAGTTATGGGGACATGTATAATAGTGTAAACCATAAAAATAAAGTTAAAAAAGAAAATGATTAAAAGAATGAACATGATTAAAGAACACATGGACAAAGCCAAAGGGGGGATAGGATCAAGGGTCAGAAGTGGGGATGGGCGGGGAGGAGGACACTGGTGGGGGAAAATAGAGACAATTGTACTTGAACAACAATAAAATAAATAATAGTACCTTTATACAAAGGCTTCCAAGTAATAGAAAAAGAGGAATGCTTTCCAATATATCCCTGATAATGAAAACCTGTCAAGTACATAACATGAATAAAAACTCATTCTGGACTTTTTGTGAACATGGATAAAAAGAACTTAATTCAAGTGTAATGTATACACTGAATTTTAAAGAAGAACAGTACAAAATGATTACTGTGGTCTTATTTTAGTAATGCAAGGTTAGCTTAACATTTGAAAGAAATAAAGATAGTTTACCTCATAAACAGTATACAGAGAAAACATTTATCATTGCAAATGATGAAAACATAATGAAAATGTAACATCAATTGATTATAAAATGTATTAAAAAATAGAAATGTTATGAAATTACTTTAATATGTGAACAGTATGATAAAAAATCTTTAAAACAAATCTCATACTTAAAGATGAAATAGTTAAATATTTTCCCCTAAAGTAAAGAAGCATATATATAGAATTTTTATTGTTTATATCACTCAACATTGGAAATAAAAGCCTAGCCTGTGGAAATTAGTCAAGGAAAAAAATAATTGTACCAGGGAGAAAGAACTAAAATAACTGTTTAAATAAACTATTCAAAAGAACATGTATGTGCAATGATATAATTAATACAAAAAATCAACATGTAAACCTCAATTGTATTTCTTTTTAAAGCACCAAAAGTAACTAAAGAAAATTTTAATAAGTATGCCATTTACAAAATCATGACTGTGAAATACTCATATTGATATTCCTTTTAGACTTCAATATAAGAAAATTAAAAATAGTAAAGAAATTAAAGAAAAATAAATACATGGAAGGATAAAGCATGGTGTAGATTGGAAGTCAATATTATAAAATGACTAATCTTTATAAGTTACTTAAAATTTAAGTGCAGTCCCAAACAAAACCCAAGTATTTTTTAAAAGCTTTATTTAGGTGTAATTTATAAAGGATAAAATTCATGCATCTTGAATGTACATATCAATAATTTTAAGTATATTCACAGAGTTTTGTCACTATCACCACTATCAAAATTTGGAAAGTGTTCAGCCCCCCAAAGGAGCAGTGGACCAATTAGCAGTACCTTCCTGTTCCCAGATACCCTCGACCCTCAGCACCACCCACCTACTTTCTGTCTTTGCGGGTTCTTGATATTTCATTTAAATTGACTCCACAACATGGGATCTTTCAAAAAGTTGAATGCCACAAATATAATGTTTAGTAAATGACACCAAACACTAAAAACAATGATATCTGTACTTTTAGATGTGTATATTATTTTTAAATAATTGTTATAGATTTTTTGTCATTATTAGGCAAATGATATAATTCATTCAAAGACTTATGCAATCATAATATTATTTCCATTTCATGAAAAATAAAGTTACCAGGAAGAATACAGACTCAAGCATTTTAACCTGAAAGTTTATACTTGCAAACATATATTTTTGAGGACCCACAACTACTTGATGTGAGGCCATATGTGTGCAGCACAGCACAGTTACCATTACCGTACGATAAGTCCGCTATCCTGTAATGGGAAAAAATGAATTATTTTGTTGTTGCATTGTATGAGGGCAATCCTTGAAACAATGTCTAGCATTTTCCATGTAACTGTAATAGGGGAATATTTTGCAAATGGGTAATGATATTTCCATATATTATTAGTAAGAGTTAGTTATTAAGGAACTAAGTTCTCATATTTATTATTTCTATCAACACTTCACTAAGCTTGAATATCATGCTTACAATTCAACTTAAACAAATGTATTAATATTACACTTCTGAATTGTTCTTTTATATTTGTCTTTTACATAGAACTTACAAATACTTACACTATTGTGAGAGTAGAACCATTTATTGACTACAATGGATGATCACTGTTTCTATGAAAAACTCGAATCCATTATGGAGGTGATATGAAACTCAGAAATTTCTACCCCCCCCCATTTTTTTAAAAAATTGAATAATCATTATTAAAGTTTGTATTGTATTTTTTAAAAAAATGCAAGTAATGAATTGTTTCATAAGATCTTTCATTTTGAGAACAAAATGAAAGTTTTGGATCCTAATCTAACACAAAGATATATTAAGATTTTTATTAAAAATATATTAAAATCACTGTTTATGTTGTCAAAAACTTTCACCAATATTTGTATATTTGATTTAAAATTAAACATGTATGTTTCATAGTTTCAATTTTCTTCTTAGGTTGTTGGAAAAATTCTGATTCATGTAATTTAATAGTTACCCATGTTGACAAAATGAACTAGTAAAGCTTTATATAAGTTTTCAAATACTTACATAATGAATTTGATACCATACTAAATCAATGTAGCTTTATTCTGTTTGTCAAAAATCAGGTTTTCAAAATAGGAGTTGTAATTAAGTATAAATTAGGTAAAATAGAAAAATTTGTTTTGGGGGCCCTGCACCATTTTTACCCAGATAAGCCCTGGATTGGTCTGTTTCTTTTGTTGGTGGAATCCAATGGTCCAAGTGTCAGAGACTCATTTCTCTGATAACTACAACTGTAAATTCCGGAACTAGTGAAAGATACAAGGCAAAGAGAACTCTGAAAGGTGGAAAATAAAGGGACAGAGGTTTAGTACCCCCAAAACAGGGAATAAAAGAGTGACAGGTGTCTTATATCCCCACCCAACAGAAGAAAGTGACTGAGGCCTGATGCCTCCCAGCACCCAACCTAACAACAGGAGTGGCTGAAGGAAATCATTCCTTCTCTACTTTTCAGAGGGAATCCTGCCCAGCAACTCCAGGCAGGCCTACAAGGAGACCCGCCAGGACACCGGCTGACAAAAGGAAGCAGAGCAAGTGCCTCTCCTTTCCCTAAGAGAAGCCAGGGTAGGTGGGTTGGAGGCGGGACCAGCAAAGGGGATTTTGAGTAAAAGTAATGGACACAGGAAGGCTCTTTATTCCTTAGAGCATAAGATTCGCATTCCCAATGAAAGACATCAGATAGATGGCTTTTAAACATTGTATTCACATAATTCGGCAGTGAAAATTAAAAAACAGCAGATAAATGCAATTTATGTGTATAAAATGCACCAATGGCACATTGGAATGAAAAGAGATGGGAAGAAAAATGTCTACTGTATGATTTCATTTATATGAGGTTCAAAAACAAGCAAAGAGACTCTATAATACTCAAAGTAAGCTCAGTGGGTAAGCAGTGAGGGAGGAGAGGTGGTGAGAGAATGGATACTCAGGAGCAGGGCTGTGGAGGACTGCCCATTGCATTTTGTGATCTGATTTGCAATCACATGATTCCATTCCCTGTGTAATCAATCTGCTCAATTACAATATGGTTAGTGTTCTTAATATAACAAAATTAAATAACAAAGTTTCTGTTAGAAATCAAGCATATACAGAAGCACAGTGTGTTATGAAAAGCAAATATGCATTACTGATATGCAATAAAATATAGTCAAATCATGAAATAATATACTGACTTTAAATAGCTACAAATATGCACAAACTGTAGATGAATTCTACACATATAATATCGACTGACACAAGCCTTTAATAAAATGTAGAAAGTGTGATATCTTACCCTTTCTTCTTCATTTTAAAGAATTTATTTATTTATTTTTAGAGAGGGAGAAAGAGGGAGGGAAACATCAGTGTGTGGTTGCATCTCATGCACCCCCTACTGGGGAACTGGTCTGCAACCCAGGCATGTGCCCTGACTGGGAATCGAACCAGCAACCCTTTGATTTGCAGGCCGGCGCTCAATCCACTGAGCCATGCCAGCCAGGGCTTCTTCATTTTCTATATCAAGCAGGCTAGCATTCTTAGAAATACAGGCCATCAAACTCTCATTTCATGTTTTCTCTTCAGTACGAATGTAATATCAGTTGTTGGACTATGTAAACCACTCCGGTGGACAAAAATAACAAGGGTATGCTGAAGGATGATTATTAATTATTATTCAATAACAGGTTGAAGCTTAAAAATGAAAATTAATTTACATAATTGCACATGTGTAAACATATATGTACAGAATATATTGAAGCATCCTCACAGGATGGTATACATAATGCAAAACACACTCATATACACACAAACAGAAGAGTAACCCACTCACCCCATAATTTTTATACCCTTATAAAGCAAACACACAACAAAAATATCCGCTCTATACGTGTCCAAAAGTCAATGAATGAAACCGCTTCTTAAGAAGAGTAAAATTACATATCTCCATCATATTATAATAGTGGGAAGTTTGGGCCAACTGGCAACAGTGGGTATGGTGATTCTAAATGAATATTTCTTTATATAGTTGTGTGAGAAAGAACATTCTTCTAAATCATTACTGATGAACATTTATAGCCCATTTTATAATTCATGTTCCTCAAAAAAAAGTCTATTAACATTTTTGCCTAACCTAAGGTAGACACAAAATCTAAACTGTGCAAGTATCAGAACTTTGAAAATTATATACCTTTCTGGACTTTGTTCTCAGGGAAAAATGTTTCTGCTCCAGTATTATAGTAGCTACACAAATTAAAGTAATTCTTAAAAAATTAACCTAAATAAATCATAATACTTTGAAATACGGTATATTGTTTAGGATTAGAATAATCTGGAATAAAATTTATTTTACCAAGGAAAGTTAATAAAGTAATAACTTTTCAGAGGAAAATATTTTAATAACTTTTCAGAGGAAAATATTTTAAAATATTCTATAGGGATTTATACAGAACTCTGAAGAAAGTAATTTTGTGAGCATCCTGATTACCAGCATTTTGAACTATGCATCTGGTAGGTTTGCTATGTCTTCATCACTTAGTTGTATTTTTTCTGGAGCTTTGATCTGTTCTTTCATTTGGGTCATTTTTTTTTTTTGTCTCAGTGTGCCTGTTACATAGTAAGGGACTGAGCCTTAGGTATTTGCCAGGGTGGGGCGACCCCCTTCACTGCGTTGTGGTGCTGTATGTGGGGCAGGGGACCTAGAGGGAACAGTGCTGCTTGCTGTCAGCTCTTGGCTGGCTTTCAGTCACTTCCTCCTCTACCCACAAGCAAATTGGGCCCTTCGGGTGCTGATTCCCAGGTGGATGGGTTTGTATACCTTCTAGGGCCCTGTGGATCTCTCCAACAAACTTTCCTGTAAGGCTGGGAGTTTCTCCCACATCCTCAACCAACTCCCACAGGTGTTTACAGTCAGAGGTTTTGAGGCTTTATTTCCCCACAGGAACCCTGAGTTGTATGGTCTGTCTGACTCCCTGATTGTTACTCCTTGTTCATCCACTTGCAAATACGGTACCGCCCACTCAACCAGGTGCCACCTTGCCTGTGGTGAGTCCACTCTGGCTGGCCGCCTGTCTCAGCCTCTCCTACTGTTCTGGATGAATTGTCTTCTTTGACTCCTTGGTTGTCAGACTTCCATACAGTTTGATTTTCTGTCAGTTCTGGTTATTTTTTGTTTTTAAATGTTTTTTTGTCCTTTTGGTTGTGCAAGGAGGCACAGTGTATCTACCTATGCCTCCATCTTGGCCAGAAGTCTTCTTCTTGTTCTTAAACAAGGCCTTTTAACATTCCCTGTAATAATAGCTTGGTGATGATGAACTACTTAGCTTACCTTGTGTGGGAATCACTTTATCTGTCCTTCCATTCTAAATAATAGTTTTGCTGGATACCATAATGTAGGTTGTAGGTGCTTGCTTTTCATCACTTTGAATACTTCTTGCCCGTCCTTTTTTGCCTGAAAAGTTTCTTTTGAGAAATCAACTGACTGTCTTTTGGGAACTCCTTTGTAGGTAACTTTCTGCTTTAATCTTGCTGCTTTTAATTCTCTCTTTATCATTAACACTTTATCATTTGACATTTTAATTGTTATATATTTTGGTGTGGTTCTATTAGAACCTAACTTATTTGGGACTCTCTGTGCTTCCTGGACTTGTATATCTATCTACTTCTAAATTAAGTAAGTTTTTTCCTTTTTTTTTCAAATAAGTTTACAGTTTTCTGTTCTTCTTCTTCTCCTTCTGGCATCCCTATGATTCAATGTTGGCATATTGAGAGATGTCCCTGAAGTTTCTGATATTATCCTTGTTTGTTTTTTTTTTAATTCTTATTTCTTATTTCTGTTCTGGTTGAATGCTTCATTCTTTCTTATCTTCCAAATTGTTTATCTGAATCCAAACTTCCTCCACTTCACTGTTGGTTCTCTATAGATTTTTCTTTATTTCACTTAGTGTAGCCTTCACTTCTTTCTTTACATTATTGCCTTACTCAATGAGTCTTTGAGTATCCCAATAACCTGTGTTTTGAACTCTGTATCTGGTAGGTTGGCTATTTCCAATTTGTTTATTTCTTTTTCTGGGATATTGTATTGTTCTTCTATTTGGGCCATATTTCTTCATCTCCTCAGTTTGGCAGTCTCCCCATGCTTGTTTCTGTGTATTAGGTTGAGCTTCTTTGATTCCCTGTCTTAGTGCACCTGTTAAGTTGTATGAGGTGGAGCCTTAGGTAATCACCAGGGTGGGGCAACCCCCTTCACTACTTTGTGGCTGTATGTGGTGGGGAAAGTTTGGAGAGGGGACTTGTTGTTGCCTGGCTTCTAGAGATTTGCCCCACACTCACCCTCTTTCTAGTCACTTCACCCACTTCTCATATGCAACTGGCACCCTTTCAGCTGTTGCCCTGATGGCAAATTCCAGAGTGCGTGGGTTTGCATAACTTCTAAGCTATTGCTGGTTATTTTTGTGGACTCTCCTGAAAATGCAGCCATTTCTTTTGCTGTCCCAACCCCTACTGATTTTTACAGCCAGTCTTCCCAGCTCTGGAACCCTGGGCTGTGCGCTCTGGCTAAGGGCTGGGATCGTTTGCTCCCATGTGATCCCTCCTGATTTTCATCCACCTCATGTAAACATGGGACTGCCTGTTCTGTTCCCACCTCCTCCTCTCAGTGCCACACTGCCTCTCCTTACCTCTCCATCTGTGTCTGCAACTCTGCCTCTCCTACCCATTTGGATGCATGTGGCTTCTTTAAATCCTTTGTTGTTGTATTACCATATAGTTCAATTTTCTGACAGTTCTGGGTGTTATTTGTTTTGAGGTTTTGTTGTAGTTCTTCTTGTGGTTTCAAGAAGAGGGGAAGTGTGTTTAACCATGCCTTAATTAAGAATGAAAGTCTATAATTTGGTATTTTTAATTGAATAATAATTTATATCATAAAATAATATTTCTATTAATTTGTTAATTAATTTAGTTGAAATACAAGGACACGTACCTGGCAACATCGAAGTGATGTGAGGAACAATGTGGCTCTGAAGTGTGTGTGGATATGTCATACTCTCACCTCTGGGGTTTCCATAACTCCCACAGGGGGTCATAACTGCTGGTAGGTACACTACTCTCTTTGGTGCATGTTTTTATGGCTATTATTGTAGATTAGATTATTTTTGGTGAATCTAAATTTCTTTTCTCTGACCACTCTGAGAATATACTTTACAAGAAATTAATAAAGTTAACCATATGACTTGTTTTGATACTATAATGTGATTATAAAGGTAACAGTTTATGAGTTCTCAGTACAGTTACTAAGAAACAGATCTCTGCTACACCTGCTGACAGTTGCTAATGACTGCTCTGAGATCGTCACGTACCAGGCAGGCCGCTGTTCAGAAAATAAAAGATGTAACTATGATCAGAACTGAATCTGTGGTCAGAAGCTAAGCCCAGCCTACATCAAATGAAAGCCAACCAAGCCACAAATGGGTAAATGAGAAATAAATAAATAAAATAAAATGCATGTTTTAAAGTGTCAATGCAACAAGGTTGTTTATAACACAACTTCAGCTATTAAATATAGCTACAATATACATATGATATGAAATTTAGAATATTCACATATTTCCTTATATGAATATAAGGAATAAATATAGAGAATAAGAATACAATATATTCAAGAAAAAATGAATAGGAGCTATTAATAATTTTCGAGTAATAAGCAGGTATAGGATCTCTTCTACATATATTTGAATTATAATAAAAATATTTGTTAAGATTGTGAAATTACTAAATATTGACCCACATTCCTTCGATAACTAACTATTTGATTCACATGGATATTTTATTCTTTTAATTTTGATTTTCTTCATTATTTAATATTTCTTTTTTCCATCAAAGTATTTTTCTAAGTATAGTAATTAAGAACATCAACAGAAAGAGAGAATTTAACAAAACAAGGTACCTTCCAAAATAACTAAAATTCAGTACAGAAAAAAACAGACATGTAAATAACATGAATGACACTGAGTATTACCCAATGAAACCACCAGTCTCTACCAGGGAAAAAAAAGGCTGTAATCATTGATAGTGTTACACTGAAACAGAATCAGAAGAAATCTGTCAGTTCCTTTCTTTGAGCAAATGGGGCATACTCACATGGTTATTCTGTAGAAAACCTGGGGGTTTTGCGTAGTAAAATTGAGTGCCAATTAAGAATTATTATTCTCAGCTCCAAATTTATCTTTATTGACTCTTCTGAGATAATGGCACCAAATCCATAACCTTTTTCTCCTTATCAGGTGGCTTGATGTTTTTTCAGTAAAGAGCAATGGACAGAAAGGACTCCTCTTCCTAGTTTCATGGTGCTTTCTTGCCTTCCATTACAGAGGTGTGATTGACAGCTGCATGGATGCAGGACGTTCTTGTGGTATTCACCCTGCAGCAAGTTTGGTGACTAGTCACAGCTATCATTCCTCCAGTCTCTTCCTGCTGATGTTTTTGCAGGGAGGTCTTTCTGCCTTCCAGCCCTAATGTGAGATCCTTCCTCACTAACAGCCTGCAGGCTGGGAACTGCTCTCTCCTAGAGTTGTCCAGTGAATGTGTCTGCTGTTAAGAGTTCTGTAGTGACACTGTCTGCCACAAAGTCTGAAACCCATCCTTGTGGAAGTATACCGGGCTCGCATGTGTTTCTTTCTTTTGGTACTCTTCTTTAACCTATGGTAGATTTTGTAACTTTCTTCTGTCCCTCTCTGCAGGCTATCCCCAACAAATAATTAATAATTCTTTAAATCAAACTTTCCCTGCTTTCTGTCTCCTGACTCAACTAACTTATACACCTTGCCACCATAGGATGTTCAACATTAGAGCTAGGTCAAATAAATTAAATTTAAATGTATGTAAAATTATTCATGTTGTTATAGACTTAAAATAACAGTTCTTGATATTATAATTCAAAATTTATTCATGATTTATTTTAATTAATAGCAGAGGCTTTAAAATGTATAATATTTAAGTGGATATATATATATTTAAAGATTAACATAAATATAGATATTAAAATAACCTTACAATGCCAAGTGTGAAGATTCAGATAAACCATGGACTTTAGGTGACCGTGATGTGTCAATGTAGACTCACATGCAGTAGCAAATGTACCACTCCGGCGAGTGATGTCGATAATGGGGATGCTCTGCATGCAGGGGGAGTATGGGAAATGCTTTCCTCTTAATTTGTTATGAAAAAAACTGTCCTCAAAATAATATATTAAAAAATGTTCCATAAAGATAATAGCAGTGTTTTTGAATAAACTAGAAATGTGTGTTTCAGAAATAGTGAGAATATGATTATACCAAATTTAGGTGAGCTGAAGTGCCTGGTGTTTACAAACATATGTTTTTGTTTCTATACAGGATGAAGAAAAGAGCTTGTGCTTGTAAAAATTTGCACATGCACAATTATTGTCCAGCATTGATGTTATTGAGAATCTGAAATAAAAAGATAATAAATCATTAATCTGATAATATATACTTTAATATTTT
>PVIA01017226.1:0-16295 GCA_004024845.1 Tonatia bakeri
CTCCCAGCAAATGCCATACTGTTGTCCATGTCCATGAGTCCTTTTTCCTTATTGCTCAATCCCTCCACCCTGGAACATTCCCCCTACCACTAGCTGTCATCCTGCTCTCTGTCTATAAGTCTGTCCCCATTTTCCTTGTTAATTCAGTTTGTTCATTAGATTTCACAATATGAGTGGAATCATATGGTATTTGTCTTTCTCTGACTGGCTTATTTCACTTAGCATAATGTTCTCCAGGTCCATCCATACTGTCACAAATGGTAACATTTTCTTCTTTTTTATGACCAAGTAATATTCCATTGTGTAAAATGTCCCATAGTTGTTTTATCCACTCATCTATTGATGGACACTGGACTACTTCCATATCTTAGTGATTGTAAACAACGCTGCAGTGAATATTGGGGTACTTATGTTCTCTCGAATTAGTGTTTTGTGTTCCTTTTGATATATTCCCAGCAGTGGGATTGCTGGGTCAAAAGGAAGATCCATTTTTAATTTTTTAAGGTATCTCCATACAGTCTTCCATAGTGGCCGCACCAGTCTGCATTCTCACCAACAGTGCGAAAGTGTTTCCCTTTCTCTACATCTCCATCAACATTTGTTGTTTGTTGATCGATTTATTACAGCCACTCTGACAGGTGTGAGATGGTATCTGATTGTGGTTTTAATTTGCAGTTCTCTGATGATTAGTGACATTGAGCATCTTTTGATATGTCTATTGGCCATCTGTATGTCTTCCTCGAAGAAGTGTCTATTTGGGTCCTTTGCCCATTATTTAATTGGGCTGTTTGTTTATGTGGTGTTGAGTTTTATAAGTACTGTATAAATTTTGGATATTAACCCTTTATCAGATGTGTCAGTGAATGTTCTCCCATTCTGTGGGTTGTCTTTTTATTTTGTTGATTCTTTCCTTTACTGTGCAAAAACTTTTTAGTTTGATGTAGTCCCATTTGTTTATTTTTTTTCTTTTGTTGCCCTTGCCTAGGGAGATTTACCCAATAAAAAATTGCTATGAGCAATGACTGAGGTTTTGCTGCCTATGTTTTCTTCTACAGCTTTTATGATTTCAGGTCTAACAATTAAGTCTTTGATACATTTTGGACTTATTCTTGTGTGTGGTATAAGAAGGTGGTCTAGTTTCATTTTTCTGCATGTATCTGTTCAATTTTCCCAACACCATTTATTGAATAAACTATCTTTAGCCCATTTTATGTGCTTGCTTCCTCTGTCAAATATTAATTTACTATAAAGGTGTAGGTTTATTTCTGGGCTCTGATTCTGTTCCATTGATCTATGTGTCTGCTTTAATGCCAGTACCATGCTGTTTTGATTACTGTGGTCTTATAGTACAGTCTGATATAAGATAGTGTGATTCCTCCAACTTTGTTCTTCTTTCTTAGAATCACTATTGCTACGTGGGACCTTTTGAGGTTCTATATAAATTTTTGGAATATTTGTTCTAGTTCTCTGAAATACATCATTGGAATCTTGATAGGAATTGCATTGTATCTGTTGATTGCTTTGGGTAGTATGGACATTTTAATGATGATAATTCTTCCTATCCATGAACGCAGTATGTGCTTCCACTCATTTGTACCTTCTTCAATTTCTTTCTTCTATGTCTTATAATTTTTTGAGTACAGGTATTTTACATCCTTGGTTAGGCCTATTCCTAGGTATTTTATTCTTTTTGTAGCAATTGTGAATTCAGCAAAGTAGCAAGATACCACAGCCTTTTTATCCACTCATCTACTGATGGGCACTTGGATTGCTTCCAGATATTGGCTATTGAAAAAAAATGATGCAATGAATATAAGGGTGTGTTGAAAACCACCCTGCCTGGTTTCAGAAGCTGTAACCCCCCATGGCTAAGACTGAGTGAGAAACCCTGGGACCCTAAGCCACTGAGGAGACAAAGCTTATCCTCCTGGCAGGGGCACTGCTTCTGCCCACTTTACTTCACCCTGCCTGGTCCCCAGTGCATGACTGGTTAGCCAATGACAAGTAAGATTCCTCAAGGAAGGGACGATCTAAGACAGGCATGGTCACAATGGGCCCTCAGGGAAGGACTTGGAGGGCTATGGAGGAAGGGGGTGATGGGCCCTCAACCCTCTGATTTGACATAGCCTGAGTCCTCATTCTGTCTGCAAGAAGTCCCCTAATCTCTTGGCTACCTACTTCCCCTGCTCAACCTAAGCCTGAAACAATGCTGGAGGTGGGTGCAGCCCTGTGCTGGAAAGGGCGGGTTTCCTGGGGTGATCATGCCTAAGAAAGAATGCATAAAATCCTGTGAAACCTGCTTTGCTGATACCTTCAATTTAAATAATAAGGGTCCAAGCATGAAATGAGTTTGTTTCCCCAAAGTTTTAAGGCCCTTTAGCTATTTGACCCTGACTCAAAATAGGCCCTCAGAGTTCTTTGAATGTTATCTATTTGATCATTACTGCCTGACAATGATTGATGAGCTTTCCATATATGCCCTGTATTCCTATGCAAATTAAAACAAATAAAAGCTTGTCAAGGCATTGGTCAGGGCACTCTCCTCTTGAAAGAGTGGCCGTGCTGTCCCTTGTCCTCCACAGGACTCAGTAGTCCATGTGAATTTGTCTTGTCTCATCCATAACACCATGGACACGGTGGGCTGGTGTCCACATCAGCTGGCACCCAGGAACAGGGACCCAGGGCTACAAGCCATCGTAGTGGATAACATACCAACTTGGTTGGAGTGAGCGTATCAGCCCAGGTAAGGGCCAACGACACTGAGAGGCCCTTAGGTCATAGATGTGTGTTGGATTTCAGAGTAAAAGGGTTTTCTTCCTAGGTTGCCCTCTCTTGTGACCACTTTGCAGCTGTACCTTCTTTAGTAAGCAGGAGCCTTGCTCTCTCTCCCAAGCATTTGCTGCAATCTTGCGGGCATGGGTCAAGCAATTAATAGCCGCAAGAGTGCCCGCTGCAATAAAGACTCCCATCAGAGGCTTAGCTGGATGCAGACCAGGTCAGAACACTAGGTGTCCCACCAGCCACAAGCAAAAGTCCACGCAAGAAGAGGTACACTGTAAAAACACCCATAAGCCCATCCCCACAGCACAACCCCCAAGTAGGTCTACGCTTGGGAAAAAGAGCAGATTTTCCCTTTAATTGGTTTTAAAAACATCAACTAGTTACAGGACAATTTACGAGCAACTCAGCAAATTCTTTCTTTTAAACCATCTCTCATGGTCCTTTCAATTTTGCCTTTTCCCTCCATCTGCCTGTAAATAGAAAAGCAGATAGTAAATGAGTGTTTTGGTTTAACTGGACTCTGAAGATAGCTTTTAGAACCCAGTGTTGATTACAGGGTTATTTATGAATGTCTTAGCTTCTTGCTGAGCACCGAAGATAAGAGGCATTCCTCCCTCCAGCTTGAGATCTCAGGTATTCCTACGTGAACAGGGGCCTCGCGGAGGTGTCTGGGATCAATTCCAGAGACGTGCAGGGGCCTTACAGGGACCTGCAACACTGTTTCATCTAACTTCTGGCCTTTCCAGGAAGCACCATATAAAGGTTGGTCACCTAGCACTTGAGCTCCCCCTCACAGTCTTAGACACATGGGGGAGGACCTGAAACCCATGAGCGGGGTTAGGGTGCCTGGAATGTTCTGTACCCCTCTCCCTGACTGTTTTTCACTAATAGCACATTTCAACCCACTACACTTTCCTCACTAGCAAGAAGTAGGATTTAAAGATAAACAGACAGAGAGCAAAACTGAAACTGGCTTTGTATAATCACCGAGTTTGAGGTGGGAGGAATTTCAGAGAAGGTGTTTTACTTGTTAAAAAAAATTTTTTTTAAGGTTTCTATGAATCCTCTACTATGGGGAACAGGCTCTTTAAGGAATAGGAGCAATGCTTTAGGCTAATTCAGCAGCTTTTTAAGGCTGTTAGATGTCTCCCTGACAAGGGACCTTTAGACTCAGTTATTTGGGAAAAAGTTGGGCAGAAGTTGAAATAGCACCAGGTGGTGTGAGATAACACTCTAAGGCTAGTGTCTCACTCCCTCCTTTAGAGGGTTTGATTTGAAAATACTGGTTTGCTTGAATTTTGTTTTTGTTTTGAAAGGAACAGCTGTCTCAAAATATTTAGCTAAACCTCTGGTAATAGAATAAGATCTCTAATGTTACATCATAAGGATTCTACTCAGAAAAAATTTAAATTGATTGTTTAAAGAAGGAAAAAGATCTCACTTCCCTCAAACAGTAAAATGCACAGGAAGAAAAATAATGAGAAAATGTGTCTTTTAACCACTCTGAATCCTCCTTCTGGAGGCCCAGGGACTGCTTTAGTCCTAAAAACAAGCAGTGCCAAGCTTAGCATCCTCCCTCCCTCTTCTCCAGCCTCCATAAAGTTGTCAAGGGCACTAGATAATGAGGCAGCTCACTTTTGAGCACACTCCAGGAATGCAGTAATCACTAAGAATTAATAACAAAAAAAGTAAATGTGTTTGCCAATAGAGAAAAATCTGTTTCTGAAAGTTATGAATGTGTTCATAAATTTGTCGACCTAAAGCATGTTATAAGTGGAATGGGGGCGTGACATTTTAAAGAAATATTAAGAATCCTCCTTGTTTATGCCAGAGCCATGACCTTTTATTGTAAAAATGAACTGTAGGTGTGCTGTCTCCCAAAGAGAACTAGCCCTTCTCCATGGAAGACTAAGCACCATTTTTTAACTCAGTACCTGTAAACACTGATCGTTTCCTTGGGGAAAAACTGGCTATTCTCCTGGAGGGAACTGTTAGTCAACAGAGACACAAAGGCCCTTGGCATGTAACCACTTTTGTCTAAAACATATTTTGGCATAGCACCCCACCCCCCATCTTTCCCACTTTCTTTGAAAATTCTGAACCTAGGAGCTACCAGGTCCTGAGAACAACAGGGCAATTAACTTGCTGCTCAAACTCATTGCAGCTTTCAGAAACAGCAGGGGTCCTGTCTTTACAAACCCCCTGCCTTCCGGAAAATGGCACTTTTAAAACCGAGGCTGTTTTTCAGCCTCCACTTGGAGGCTCATTCACACTGCTCCCTGCCCTCGGCAAACTGGGAAGCCAAGGGTTAAGGGCTTAAAGCCAAGAGGAGCCCTCCCAGGAAGGTGAGAATCGGCCCCTGGGGCTAAACAGGAAAAGTAATAGGAAAAAGTTAAAGTACTGTTTCTTTATCATTCCCTTAGCTAACATAAACTTTGAGAGATTTGCTTTTTCAGTCCCTATGTTTAATAATCCACAACCTTTACAGAGATTTCATTGGAAGTTTTTTACCTCAAGCGTTATTAAATAATCCCAGTCAGACTTGCTTAGCCTTAGTGTCCTTATTGCCTTTCAGCAGGTAGCAGCTTCACATCAGTTTTTTCATCAAAACAGCCAGGCACTTCAAAGACAATTTGATATTCCCTGTTCTCAAGTTAAACAAATTATTAAAGAATGTCCTGACTGTCAAACCCTTACTAAGGCACCTCCATCCATGGGGGTTAACCCTGGAGGGCTAAGTTCTCAAATGATTTGACAAACAAATGTCACTCATTACTCTCCCTTTAGAAAATTCGAATACATTCATATTTCTATTGATACTTACTCTGGTGCCCTACATGCATTTGTTTTAACAGGATTGTCTGCTAAAAATATACAAGCCCATTGGCTTGAGGCCTTTGGTCATTTAGGATGGCCTCAGCAAATTAAAACTGATAATAGCCCAGGATATCGTGCCCACTCCACTCAAGCCTTCCTTCACATTGGAATATCCAACATGAAACAGAAATACCTTATAATTCAGACAATTATTGAACAGGCACATCATACCTTTAAAAATCTCAAAAAACAGAAAAGGAGGAGTCATGAGTCCACCCCCCAAAATTTGATTATGTTAACCGTGTTCACTCTGTACTCCAACTGAGAAACATTTTCAGAAAAATAGAGCCAAAGTCATCTTATCCTCAGGTTTTACATAGAGATCTGCTGGAAGATGCTTCCTGGCAGGGCCTGGTAGACTTCTTAACAAGGGGAAGAGGGCATGCATGTGTTTTCACCCCTATAGGTCCTGTCTGGCTTCCAGCTAAAAGGGTGAAGCCTTATCATGAACAAAACAGACATCAAGCCCCGCTACCTGGAGATGAAAACTGATCAGCTAACAGACCAGATAGCCCATTAGAAGAAAACAAGCACCGGATGCCGGTGCCAAAAAATACGGTTTATGTTGCTGAGTATTCACCAGTTTGTTTTTCTGTTCTTACTGACACTGTGTGCTTTCCTTTAAAGGAGCAACTTAATGCTGCAAGCAAAGAGCAGTACAATGATCACTATCAGCTTTCCATGGTAACTATGGTCGGCCTACGTACCCAGGAGGGTATTTATCATACTCTCAATCCCCCTCCGATTCCTCTGTGTACTTTAGACTATAGCCATAAAAAGTCTCTTGGTCTTCATGCAGAGGACCAAATGCCACCATTGCTTTTCTCCCCAAAAGTCCTTTTGTAGTGGAGAACTGACTGGGGAGCTAATTGGAAAATACTGGGTTAGTGTGGCATAACAATAGTTCTAGCTCAGCCTCTATACCTATATACTAATATGTGGTGGGAGGGGCCCAATACGGGGCACCTATTATCGAAATTGTTTCTCCCAAGCACGGTAACCCCTTAGCATTATAACTCTTGGAAAATGGGCTTGCCTTTTATTGCTAGAAAACACCTGTATAAAAATATTTTTAGGACATTTCTACCAGGATAGTCCTCCAAAACAAGATTGGGTAACTGTGTGTACTTCTCACCCGTACTTGTTTTTAGCAACTCCAGAGACAGCTCATGTCTTTCATAATGAATCAACAAAAATTCATTCTCTGCTTGTCTCTGAAGGCTCTATATATGCCGGCTGCCTTACTCATCTCAATATTACTCAGTTAAGCCTCACTACAGTCTACATAGTTAGAACACAGACTCAAGTGTGGGTGCCAGTTAATGTAACCAGAGACTGGGAAGATCCCGATGGCATAGTAGCGCTTAATAATGAACTGGCATCCTTAAGAGTCCAATGGTTTGTAGGCACCTTAATTGCATTTATTGTCTCTGCTATAGTTGTCACAGCTACTGCTGCCATGGCAACCACTGCCCTCATTTCATCAGTTCAAACTACTCTTACTATTGATGTTCTCTTGACCAATTCCACCTTAGAAATACTTCAACAGGCCCAAATTAATCAAGAGGCACTGACTCGCCTTTCTTCAACTGAATCAGCCCTCAACTGGATTGGCGAATGCCAGGACGCACTAGTGACCCATCAGCAGCTGACCTGTGATCTTGGTTTCTCCAAACTGTGTCATCCCACTCCAGTGGAACTCCAGCCAATACTCCTGGAGCAATTTTCAACATTGTCTAAAAGGAGATTTTTCTACCAATTTAAAGGGACAAATTAATAAATTGCAACTGGAATTATGCCAGCAGTTGCAGGACATTCAACACTTAACTAAGCAGGAGATTTTTCAAACACTCCATGATAATCTCATTAGCTAAACCCCCAAAATTGGTTTGATGGACTCAACCTGAGACTGTGGGCCATTGGAGCTGCCAGTTGTTTACTGATTCTAACAATACTTTGTCTATTTCAATGCATTTGCAAATTATTTGTCCAGGGTCACAAAAGAAACCAGTAAGTAGCAAGTCTTGTGGGATTCACCATCACAACAGTCCTAACGAAAAGAAAAAAAGGGGGGGAAATTGTAGGGAACCGATTTGTTTTAAATCTGGCAAATGTGACTCAACCCTGTATGGAAAACCTATAGGAGCAAAGTGGTGGGCAGGAGCCAGACCCTCAAACCAGGTTTTCCCGTGGGAATCAGGCCTAGAAAATGCATTCAGACTATTATGGCTTGCTCTTGTTAAAATTCCCTCACCCTGGTCTAAAACAGTAGATATTTATTGCCTATCTTCAAACTAATTTCCAAAGCCTATGTGAATTTTCCCAAGGACAGAGCTAATCAGCTTGCTACCTTTCCCTTCTGCATTTGTTATTTTCATTTCATTGATTGTACCTAAAATGTAGACAACAGTATTCTATGTAATAGATAATAAATCCTTCTTTGATGTAAGACCTGAGAAAAATAATAAAAGACTGTCCAGGCAAGGGTCAGTGTGCTCTCCCCTTGAGAGAGTGGCCAAGTTGCTCTCCCCTTGAGAGAAGTGGCCACAGGACTCTCATCTTAAGAGAATACCATACCCTCCCATTTTCTCCACAGGACTGCTGTAGTCTGTGCATTTGTTTTCATCTTTGGTCACAACATGCAGACTCTGCTGGCCAAAGTCTGCCACAGTTTCTACCTATACCTCCATCTTGGCCAGAACTCCCCTAAATTCTAATTTTTCTGGAATAGTTCCAGAATAGGTGTTCTTCTGTGACTCTTTGGTAGAATTTACCTGTGAAGCTATTTGGTCCAGAACTTTTTTTTGACAACTTTTAAAAATTACTGCTTCAGTTTCACTGGTTGTAGTCTGTCTATTATGATTCTCTGATTCTTCCTCATTCACTTTTAAAAGATTGTATGTTTCTAGAAGTATATCCATTTTGTCCAGGTTGTCCAATTTCTTGGCATGTAGTTTTTCATAGTAATTTCTTACAATCCTTTGTATTTCTGTGGTATCACTTGTTACTGCTCCTCTTTCATTTCTGATTATGTTTATTTGGGTCTTCTATCTTTTTTGCTTGACAAGTTTGGTTAAAGATTTGTCAATCTTGTCTAACTTTTCAAAGAACAAACTCTTGGTTCCATTGATCTTTTGTATTGTATTTTTCTGAGACTCTATTTTCTTTATTCCTGCTCAGATCTTTATTATTTTCTTTCTTCTACTCACCTTGGATTTGTTTGTTCTTCCTTTTCCAGTTTTTTTTTTAGGTGTAAAGTTAGATTGTTTATTTGAGAATTTTCTTGTTTCTTGAGGTAGGCCTGTAATGCCATGATTTTTCCTCTTAAGATTGTTTTCACTGTGTCCCATAGATTTTGGAATGTTGTGTTCTTATTTTCATTTATTTAAAATTATCTTTTGATTTCTTTCTTAATATCACTGTTGACCCATTAATGTGTTATTTAGCCTGCATGTTTTTGTGTGTTTTTCACTTTTTTTCTTCATTTCTAGCTTTACAACATTGTGGTTAGAGAAGATGCTTGATATGATTTTGTTCTTAAATTATTGAGACTTGTTTTGCAGTCAGACATGGTATATCCTTAAAAGTGTTCTGTGTCTTTGAAAAGAATGTATATGCTGCTGAATGTGAAATGTTTTAAAAATATTAATTAAATCCACCTGGTCTAATATGTCATTTATGCTGCTCCTTTCTTGTTGATTTTCTGTCTGGAAGATCTATCCATTGATTCCAATGGCATTTTAAAATCCCCTACTGTGACTGCATTACTGTTGATCTCTCCATTTAGGTTCATCAAGATTTGCTTTACATATTTAGGTGCTCCTAATTTGGGTGCATCAATGTTTATAAGGGCTATATCCTCTTGTTAGTATGATCCCTTTATCATTGTGTAGTGTCCATTTTTTGTCTCTAGCTATAGTCTTTTTTATAGTCTATTTTGTCTGATGTAAGTATTGATACTCCAGATTTTTTGTTCATTTCCATCTTCATAAAAATACTTTTTACCATCTCTATATTTCAGCCTATGTGGGTTTATTAGTCTAAAATGGGTCTCTTGTACACAGTGTATGTTTGGGTCTTGTCTTCTTCATCTGCCTCCACATGTCTTTTGATTGGAGCATTTATCTATTTACATTTAAAGCGATTATTGATAGGTACATAGTCATTGTTATTTCATTCTTCTTATTATTTTTTCTCTTTAACATTTCATGTAATATTGGTCTGGTGGTGATGAATTTAATTAGCTTTTTATTGTCTGACATGTGTGTGTTTGTTCCTAAGTGTGGCGTATGCATTTGGTGTGTGCTGTGTGGAGTTCACATTCTAAAGTCGATTTACCTCTTAAAATCAAGTCAAGATTAGAAAAAGTCCTTAAAAGTTAGGTTTGGGCTCTGGAGCCAGACATACATTCTAGCTCTGAATACATATCCAGCTCATTCCTATCTTAAGCATACATTCTAGCTCTGAAGCTTAACTATTTACATAAGTTAGATAAAATTGTTTCACCTCTTTGTCTCAGTTTCCTTATCTGTGACAAAGTGATTTTAATAACTTCTATTTAATGAATTTGTTAGGAGTATTAACTATGATAACATGAATAATGCTCACAGAACTTTGCTTCTCACATTTTATACATGCCAAAAGCTATCGTCATCATCATAATCACCATCATTTTGTTAATCACCATCTGGATGCATGCTGTGTTAATCAACAGATTTTTTTTTTCCATGCATGAAGCCAGCATTGATTAGGACATTAGAGTTTATAAATAGTTTCTCCATGTGACTTAGGCCATCAACATAAGACCTGAGCATGCAGACAGACATGGTTAGCATACATCACCCCCCAGAGGTCTGGCCCTGTGTTGCCTGAGCATGACTCTTATCTTTCTGCTCATGCTACTACAAAGGGTTTAGTTATAAGGGAGTGGTCAGGATATCAATTCCTTGGCTCACACAGGTAACTCTTACTCAGCAGCAGAGCACTAATTCTTAAAGTAAATGGCCTGAGAGATCCATGGTCCATGACTCTACCAATGTGGTACACCAATCACCAATCAACCTGATTTAGTTCTGGGTACTAAGTTGGAAGCACATTTGAATCCACAAAGGATTTGTTTACTTGCATTGACTGTGTGAATTCAATGACTGGAGTTCAATTCAATAAGAAAAATTTTATTAGGCAAATGATTGGCTTTCCAGGTCTTCTGTTATCAGGGATAGATAGGGAACGAACATGGCTGGGATCTAGAGTAGACATACAAGGCAAATCAAAAGGAATGTATCTGCCCCACACTGGAAAGTTATAGAAATAACTGCGATTATTTCTTTGCCAGTTTATTTTGACTCTGACTGTCTATAATCCAGTTAGTGTTTAACACTTCCTTCAAAGTGTTCAGTTCTTTCAGAATCCTGAGCTTCATACTAAGTGTTATTGTACTTTTATGCTCCACAGCCAGCACCAAATATGTTCAAGGATTTCTTTTTTACCCATCAAATTCTTTTCGTGTAATGTGTAGAGTTAAACAAGAGTCTCAAAATACTAAAAAAAAGCATATTTCATTATTTCTTATGCTTAGTAGTCCAGAAAACCATGACATAAAATGAAAAATGTGTTAAGTTAATCCACTTTCAAATAAAGCTATTCATGTGGAAAAGAGCAATAATTAAACAAATTTGAAAGGGAAATGACCAATTGGGAAAAAAATTACTACACATACTCCAGGAATAAGATTAAAACAGTTTATACACAGAAAAATAATAAGAAAAATTCCAATAGAAACAAGAATGAAAGTAGACAGGCAATACAAAAATGTTAGTTTTATATATGACCAATAAATACATGAAAAACTAGAAAAAGACTTTTGCTTTATCAAATACACACATTCATATGAAATACACCAATTTTTTTTTTTAGTTCTATAAGCTGAGTGTCAATGTGGAAGTGGAAAGACACTGTGGCTAGAATGTACATAGATATTGTCTTTTTCCTTTCTGAAAGGCAGATTATGCTCCCATTTATTCAGATTGTAATTACAAAGGAGTAAAATAAGTTAAATGTAGAATGTACATGCATTTTGACCATGATATTCCAATTTTGGAGCTTTTATTTCATGGATATCATCATCGATGCGCAAAAATGAAAATGCCAGAATGATAATTATTTATTTTAAAAATTTGGAAAAACCCCAACATCTATAATAAATCATGTGCATGCATACAAAAAGTATAGTGATTAAAATAATATTGTGATTCTATATTTAGGTATAAAAGGATATTTAATGACTAAAACTATTCTATTATTTATTCAGTGAAGTTGCTATATTATAGGACACATATACAACAACAATCAGAAAATTAATTTAAAAATAAAACCTATATAATAGCAACAAAAACATATCTATCTAAGGTTAAATGTCTCAAAAGATGTACAAATGGAGAATATTAGAAAACTCTATTGAAAGATATTAAAGCCTACCATAATAACTGGAAAGATAATGTCACAGCTAAAAATAAAAACAAACATTGTTTTAAAGATGTCAGTTTTTTTCAAGTCAATCTTTGGATTTCGTGTAATCCCAATAAAATTACAACAGGGATTTTAACAGAACAATCCAACTCTATGACTTAAACATTAAACAACATAAGGCCAAGAATACATGATATAATCATGAAGAAGAACAAAACATGGGACTTGTCTCACAAAATAGACAGCAATAAAAAGTAGTTGACATTAATAGTGTGGGCTATGCATGAAAGAATGATGGAACAGGGTATGAGAAGTAGAAATAAATTCACACACGTACAAATACTTGAAGTGCATCAGAGGCAGGATTACAGAAAAGTGGGGTGGGGGAAGCAATTCAATGAACGGTGCTGTGCTGTTACTCCATTTAGGAAATAAACAAATACTGCTATCTCACACCATACACAAACGTCAATTCCATGATACAAGACCGGAGTTGGAAAACCAAACATTAAACAATTATTAAATACTTCAAATGTGATTTAGTAGAATAACTTTATGGGCTGTTGGTGGGGAAGGATTTCCTAAGTAATACACATGTGTGGACATCACAGACAAATGCAACATAAACAAACAAAAAATAACGAGATTGGTTAGACTAAAATTAAATATACTTTCATCAAACAACATCACAAATAGTAAAAAAACTAAAAAATGCATTATGAGAAGATATTTGTAACATGTATTATTAGCAAGAAAATTGGATGTAAAATAAAGAACCCTACAAACCATCGAGAAGAAAATAATGAAGGAAAAAATCAGCAAAAGACAAGAAGCATTGATTCCCAGAAGAGAAATCCTAAGTAACCAATAAGTTCATGAAAAAGAGTTTTGATCATGCCAGGACTCAGAGAAAAACAAGACAAAGCCACAATAGGATAAAATTTCATATTATCACGGATTGAAAATCCTGACTGGATTTATAGTTGGCATGTATGTTGAATAACAGAAATTCCCATTCTCTCTGGTGGGAGTACACATTCGCACAACAACTTTGAGGAGCAGTTTGGCAACATATTCAGGGTAAGGACAGACGTCCTCAAAGGCCCACCCACCAATACCGCTCCTGAGTCTGTTGTGGGTACAGAGGAAGTATGTGTGAGAATGTCCAAAGAACGGCATTATTTATAGAGCACAAACGGGAAATCAGTCACTACCCAGCTGCAGGTGAATGCATAGTACAGTGTGAGTATACTCACATCGAAATAATATTCGATAGTGAAAATATATAAAATGAAATGAAATAAAATAAAATAAAGTGAGCTATATCAGAAAAATATAGCAAAGATGTGGGGTATGTTTTCACTTTAGCAAATTTAAAATATGTTTTCATCAATACCTAAATAAAGTATCAATAAAATACAGTTAAATATAAATAAATTCTATTTAAATACAAATGAAAGATATTTTAAATTAACCCTAAATAAATTATGAGTTAAAAATAAATAAATGCAATAAAGCATGTAAACACCACATGAAGAAAAAGTAAGAAATATATAATAGTAAACATCTTGGAATCAAAGAGATAATGAAGAGGTGGTTATGATTATATTTACAACATTTTATTTCTTAATTTCAGTAGAGGATATATACATGGATGTTCATTACACCACGATTCTCAACAGGTATTTGTATAAAATATTTCATTTAGAATTAAAGACAGGTAAATCTTATACATACATATAAAATAAGGTATTAGCCCATAGTATTTTTATATTAATAAATATTTTATATATTAAATATTTTCAAAATTTGTCTTTTCACTTTATCTCATATTTTATATGTATACATACCTATTTTTCTTTATGATCTTCAGTTGTTTTTATAGTTACACTATTTTTTTCTACCCTGAAATAAAATAAACACTTGGTTACAAGTACTGCTTTGTTTTTTTTATTCTACTCAATTATATAACTGCTTCTTTCCATGAAATTAATCTTGGCATGTGATATTAAGTTAGGGTTTACATTTTCTTTTTAATTAACAAAATACCTTAACTCTAGATCTTAAAGGACCATCTTTTCCCAATGATGATTGGTTGACACCTGCTTTACACATTTTAAATCCTTAGGTAACTTGTATTACATTCAGTTACCTGATTTGCACCAGTCTCAACATTTGGGGATTAATTGTGTGAGTGTTACAGGCTGAAAGATAACTTCTGGGACCTGTGGTGGACGGGGAAAACAACCCAGATGCCTGGAAAACACAGGAAATTAAGGGAATTTCCCAGGGAAAGATCTTGCGATCTGGCTCTCCTTATTCTTTCCTGCTAGATGCCTCCCCGATGTGGGGGATGTGAAGTAGGACCCAACTCTCACTTCAGGGAACAGGATGGAAATCTAACCAGCTTTGTCACCTAAGGCGGTTTCTAGGTTCCTCTGTAAATGTGGGTTCCAATGAGGTAGAATGCATTCTGTGCCCGGATATGAATCACATTCCAAAGAACAAGCGGTCTGGAGCTGATTTCTCCCTGGTCTGACAGAGGATTCTGAAACCAGGCCTGACCTGGAGTGATCCGCCCTGGGACAAGAGGCAATCATGTCACAGGGGAAAAGAAAACTCTGAAGTGCATGCGAGAAGAGTTGTTAGAAACTTGATTCTTTCTGTTACACAGTTGTACCCAATATCAGTAGAAAATGGTGCACACTTGTGAGACTGTGCCCCTTTGCCCTAATCGTCATGCCAGGGTCAGAAAAACACATTTAGAAAACTGGAAGAGAGACAAATATCAGGCAGGAAACAAGGTAGAAGGACCAGGCTCCCTTTCTCTCGCTGTGACTGGCCAGCCCACCACACTGACAATTAGGCCATTAAACAAATGGTATTGTGACTATTTCTCAGGCTGAATATTCCAATTTCAAAAATGAGACCCAATTTGTGATTTAAAATGACAAATTGCTTTTTATTATTTGGAAAGAGCCATAGAGTCACTAGGTGTTCCCAAGTTTCTATCCAGGAATCAGAAGACCATCCTACTGAGTAAAAATGTAAGAATAGTAGTATGTAATAAAAAGGTATATTTTTATTTTATCCTACAAGCTGAGCTTGCTCAACACGAGGGTTACAGACAGATTATGTAACATCTGTGAGGAAACACTTAGACGGCTGCCTAGATAAGGCTACACAGAAGGCTGAGACTCGAGGTGGGCCTTCCAGCAGGCATGGAAGTGCAAAATGTCCAGAGGACAAAGAAGAAATTGAAGAGAACATCAGACTGAGGAGAGAGCAAGAAATGGGGCCAAAATAGCTGTAGCATAAAGAGTACTCATAAAATAATAATAGAAGATACCCTTTACTGAAGACAAAATATACTGGATGCTGAGTTACAGATAATAAATTCTGCTACCCCACAAAAAAGGTCATCAGGATGTACAGTCCTCGGATATATGCAGGTAAGGGTGAATTGTTCAGTGTGGCAGGGCACAGGGTTTCATGCGGCAGTATGAATGGTGACCCTTAGAAATTAAGTTTGGAACACTTTCTGCCAGGGCTCACAGGTAGTGCTTCGGAAGGATGTGCTGTGGCCAGTGGAAACTCAGTTTCACAGCAGTGGAGTGACAAGTTCATAAGTGTGACATGGGAAGTGTGTTTGGGGGGAAAAGTGCATCAGAGGTGGAAAAGGGAGGAATAGGCAAGATTTTCAGGGAGTTCAGTACAAGAGCAATTTTTACAGCCTAAGGTACCTGGAACTGCACTGGATATAGAGGGCTGGGTAGAAAATATGTATTTTCAAAGATGTTTTGTTTTATTCATTTTTTCTATCTTTTTCATGAGTGTGTGTGCATGTGTGTGTAGAAGGAACAACGTGTGTGTGGGGGGTACATCAGCTGCAACAGAATGTGGACACAGAGTGAGAGGAACACATAGGAGTGGGTTAGCACCCTGAGGGTGACCAGAAATTCAGGACTTGCAATTTGAGGGTTGTGTAGCAGCACTTGGCCCCCAGGAACAGTACAAAACAGAGTGGGAGCTTTAGTCTGTTCCACATGTTCATGCCCCAGGGCCCCAATTTAGGACACAGTGCCCCTGTGCCTCTGAAGTGCAAGGCTACCACCTACAGAGGACAGGGTAGAAGAGAACAATGGCAACCCCAAAAGAAAAAGGTCCTT